>JARHVA010006967.1:340000-370000 GCA_037957365.1 Torreya grandis | reverse complement strand
ATTTTCTAGTTGTGCCACAAAGTAGTGTATTGCCTAAATCTTTCGTTATAGGGAGTGAAGTTGATTTAAGATGGTAGGAGGGATGTCCATTATGGATTTTAATTTCTTTGGGTTGACCTTTCTATTGCATTGGGATATTATAAATACCAAGATTTTACTGAATGAAACCCCAAATATGCATTTTTGGGGATTTAGTCTACATTGTATTTTCTCGATCTTTCAAAAATCTATCATAAATACATTACATGGTATTGTCACTCTTTTGATTTTTCAAACAATTCATCGGCATAATATTCAAATATATTATGAATGAGATCACAAAACATATGGGTCATTATTCATTGGTATGTTACTCCAACATTTTTTAATCCAAAAGGCATGACTATATAGTAGAAAGTATCCCATGGTGTGGTAAAAGAAGTTTTTTCCTAGTCTTCTTCATCGACCTTTATTTCATTATTACAGATGAAGCCATCTATAAAAGATAAAATTTCTTAATTGGTTGTGGATTTTGTTACCATATCAATATTAGGTAGAGTAAAATCATCCTTAAGACATATATTTTTTTAATTTTATAGAATCACAACAACATTGGATTTGGATATTAGGTTTAACAATAGGGACAATGTTACCAACCCCATTGGGGGTGAGAAAATAGTTGAATGAAACCATCATCAAGGAGATATTGAATCTCATCTTTGACTAAAATAAAAATCTTGGGGTATATTTTTCCAATGTTTTTCTTAATTAGATTTACACTGGGATAGAGTATAATATTGTCTACTGTGATTGAGGGATCAATTCTAGGCATATCAGAATAGGCCCAAGCAAAAACATTAGGGAAATATTATAAAATATGATGACTATCTGTTTCATCTTCTTTACATAGGGAAACAACAAAAAATATGATCTGAGGATCAATATCAGAGCCATAATTTAATTCAACTATCTCTTTATTAAGTAACATAGACTGATCCATAATATATGGTGTTATAGGGATAGTAACATCTATGTCAAGTGAAATATCATTGAAAACATCTAAATGCTCACAAAAATATGCCTAGGCATTTATGGAATGAGGAGACCTGTTCTTATGATATAATGAATGGATATCCTTGTATTCCCCTAAGAACTATAAGACAGCCTCGTCATTATAAATTTCATCAAAAGTAAGTATATTTGAGGAAGTTATATTATCAATAAGATTAGGGTAAAAAACTAAGAGTGTATAAATATGATTTACCATATTATCTACCCATGGAATAGGTGGAAAAAATTTATATGGTGAAAGTACATGGCATTAGATGTGTTATCTTTATATCCAAGTCCTTGTTTTCCATGTTGATTACATGCTTTAATGGGATTAAATATTCCCTACTTATGATTTCCATGTCCGTATCTTGTGTAACTATTTTTTTAGAAATATATCAATGAAAAGGTAGAAGTAAATCTATTATCATATGATCTATAAGAATTTGGTGGAGTTATACATGAATTTTGAATAATATAATGGAGTGTTTTTGTAGTAAAATCTATGTGAGGAATATAATTCTATGAAGGCTCTTTATGTTGAGAATATTTGAATGGTTCTTGATCCATAGGACATGTGTATATATGACCTTTGTAGTTAAACTTTAAATATGCTTGTAAAGTGTATGTAACTTCTTACATATAATGGATCCAATTTATTCCAAAGAAGGTATTATAATGAATATCATTAGGCATAACTTGACATGTTGTAGGTAGTGTTTTAGGCCCCAATGTAGGGTTTAGTGTGATTTGACCTAAAACTTTATGCAAAATATAATTGAACCCTCAAATGTTGATATCAGAAGGACCCAAATCCTTACCATATATATTAATAATCTTGATAAAAGTGATATTAAAAATGTTAAATCCTAATCTATTATCAATTAAAACATCTTTGATGCCCACCTCATTAATTCACAATTTAATATAGAGAGGTAGGTGTAGATCTATGATGTGTTGAGGTGGGATATCTTCCATTTTTAATGATATATGCTCTTTGGTCCATTTCATAGTACTAATTATAAAATTAAAATAAGTTGGATCTATTGTTTGAGGAACCTAAGTATCATGGAGTACTACATACAAAATGTCTTTATATGTGTCAAAAGTTTGTAGGATCTCTAAAATGGAAAGTGTGGATGAAGAAACATTGATCTAGTTAATGAAAATATAACCATGGGTTTTGCTAACCTTTTATGCTTTGAAAGCACATGTAGACATAAAAACCTAGACTATAGGGTCTACTATAAGTGAAGAGCTAGTAGTAGAGGCAAGATGGTAGCTAAATGTGTGGGGTTGAGAAGTAGGAGGGATAAGTGAGGCCACTAATGTTCTATTATGTCTAGTAGTGATAGGTAAGGAATCAAATTGAACCAAATATAAAAAGGAATCTAAAGGAGACCTATTAATTTTAGATAATGAATTTGTTATCTTATGTAATATATTCTCTATGTGTTTAAAGATTTGCCTCTTTATTTAATTCTACATAAGAGAAAAATAACATGATAAATAAATAATGAAACATGACATGCCTTTAAATTTATATAAATCATCATGTATACATGTGTTTATATCTTTTTTGAGTTCATTTCAAATCGAAGGAAACAAGCATTTGAATAAAAGTATTATACTTTGCATCAAAAAGTGATAAATTTATTTTGGCATTATTATCATGATTATAAAAAATAAAAATCAGAAGATATATAGATTTAAAATTTGAATATGGGTCTTAGAATGATGGAAATATAAGCCTTAGTATTATCTAAGGTTAGATTTTGTGATTTTTTTTAAGTGAGTCAAGTTCACCAAATGTTTTAGCATGTTAACACTTAGTGAATATAAATCCTATCTTATTAATGGCATTGAGTATAGTAAATCGGGGTAGAAATATGTAAATAAATATATCCATTGATTTGTAACAAACTTGACATATTTTTACCTTTTTAAAAATATAAATAAATAATATAAATGAGTACATAGATGGAAAATGACTAAAGTGGGATATCTAAAGGCTAAAAACTAAGATAGAGGTTGATCTAAGTGTTGTAAATAACATCCAAGTGTCAAAACCCTTTTTGGACAGTAATGCCCTAATTAGATTGTAGAATAATGTGGCACTAATATCCTTATTTTGATATTATTGACCTATATGCAAAACTATTCTAAGATTCTAGGTACAATTGTGTCTAGGTATTTCAATCCTATTCCTCTATGCATGAGTTTTGAATCTCTATAGATGACACATTTTGACTAATTTTATGTGTAAACCCTAATCCTCCATATTGCTAGGGCATCTTCTTGATGCAAGTAGTAAGGTGTGTTGTTAAGGGGGTAGGTTTTACACACTCAACACCTTGTTATGATGAGATTTTTTTGCATACCAATACTCCAAAGAGGGATCAAGTCCAATGTAGCTCTCCTAAACTAATTACTAGTGGAAGTGCAAGTGAATCTATTATAAATGTTGGATTCATTGGTTTGAATGTGCTTAAGACCTGAAAAATAAGTAATCTAAGCTTAGGAATGTTGTATATGGTTGTATGTAGAAGTAGGGTAGAATAAGTATTGATAACCTTGATTTTGCACAACTTGTTTTAAGTTTGTATGTGTAATTTACATCCTATTTCCATCTAGTGGTTAAAGGGCTAAAATTCATGTACATATATTGTTATAGTGCTTGAGCGGGTCTTAAAAGAGGTCTAGGATGAACCTAGGTGGTCTTATATTTAAAAAGATATTTGTTGGTAAAAAAGAAGGGAAAAGGACAATATCACCAAAACTAGGATGTTAGTGCCATGTGGTGATACTATCTCTATTATGATGATAATGTACAAGTGGCATAACCTAAGGCACTAAAGTCTATAATGTCAATATGAGGCTCTAGAACTAATTTAGGATGTTTAGGGATGTTTTTGGCCTGATGAAGGCTAGATAAGTGTCTAAATAGGCCCCAAGGTAGTTATAGGGCTAGGTTAGGGATGGGTGCTCTCAATTAGAACACTTTGCACTCAAGGTTAATTTTTAGGTGACTAAAACATGAATGTAAATAAACACAAATCATAACCTCTATGATAATTGTGATGGGTGTGAAATGTAACCATCAATGCACTTATCTACTTCACAAAAAGTGGGAATAAGTTAATCTCTTAATCCTCACTTCAAGAAATATTTCATGAGTATCTTGGGGGAGATTGGTTTCTATTTGAAAAATAATTATTTGTGGTTGATAAGTCTTAAAATAGGATAAACAAGGCTCAACTAATGGCATAATTGATATACCATTAATTATGTGAGGCCCAAATCTATGGAAAAGGATGATTAACAAGAAACACAAGATGGTATATCCCTTTCATGAAAAATCCATCTATAGGATTTTAGTTGAGATTTTACAAAAAATAAAACCTCAAGTGGTGTTGTCTTGGGTCTAGGTATTAGATCATATAATCACCTCACTTCATGGTGTCATTAAAACATGACACTGCTTGAACAATAGTGATAACTCCTTCCTCAATTTTTATACCCCACCTAAGCACATGGTTGGTCATAACGTTTGGTTATGAAATTCTAATCACCTAACCCTAAATATTTACACTTCGTTATCAAGTCCAATTCACACATATAAAATAAAATATAAGGAAACTTGGCTATTTTTTATCCTCATGATCCCTCAAGGGGAAAATGATAAAATACATAGCTTTGTTTGAGAATGGGGGATGAAAAAAGATAAATAAAATATTTTTTATCACTCATTGTCACATTTATGGGCTAAAAGATGAGAGAATACACATTTTGATTACAACACACATAAATACACATGCATTCAAAGAAAGTTAAAAAATGTTTTAGTACACCAAATTGAAATGTAAGTTACTATTAAGCACTAAGATCAAATATGTATGTTATTTATTTGTTTGATTTGATGTTGGACATGTCAAACCTATGAAAGACAGTTATTATTTTATAATAAACCAACATATTTAGTGTAAAACTTGTAAAAAAACAAAGAGGCTAATATGACTTCAAATATGATTTTGGGTTGTGTTAGTCCCTATAAGTGTGCCAAAATGTAAATAAGAAATACTAGAGGTTAGCATTATAAAGATAAAAAATAAAAATAAAATAGAATAAAAAATATACTCTAAGTAAACATGAAACCTTAGAATGAGATTGAATAATGAAACAAATAGACTATTACCTTGACTTACCATTGTAAGTTTGATCCATTTATTCTCTATATATATTTTCTTTGGATTGCATGTCCTGGTAGCTCAAAGCATGAACAATATCTCTGAAATGTGTTGATCTCATAAAATTGATATGAATGTAATGGTGGCCAAAATATTTGATTGATTTCTCTAAAATAATGTTTCACTTTGTGTAGATATTTTATGATTATATAGCAACTTAGTCTTGTACAATTGGTAAACTCAGACCTTGGTTGTTACTCTCAGTTTCTTACCTTTCCCACTTTTTCAAGTCTTGAAGCATTTCTATCTATGTGTCCCTTAGCCCATATCTCTTAGTCTCACTAGTCTTATGTTGATGACCCAGGCCTTATATCTTTCCCAGAATGCTTAAAATGTCCTTATCTTCCATCTTATCAAGTTTTGAACATCTAACTAATCTCCCATTCTCTGAACACTAACATCTGGTATATACAATAATGTTACATTAATTTTATGTCTCAATGCTACTGTCTAGTTCCCTAAAGTCATCCAAATTATTAAAAAAATGTACCTTAATGGTTGACCTAAATGTTCTAATGTGAGTTATTAATCCAAAGGGATTGATATAAATACAAAATCAACCCTCCATCATTCCTCACTTATGAATACCTAGTAAAACACCAAAGAGCATTCAATTGATCAAAAGCTTCCTTATTGATTCCTATTCCCATAATAGTCATATAGATTGCACATCTAAAAGTCTGAAGTATTAAAGGAGTATCCCAAGAGCCCGATTCACCAAGTTAAAAGCTAATCCATTATTGTACTTACTTTACACATATTGTATGATTCACACACAAGCCAACACATAGGGGAGAACTACATTAGTGTAAGGCCTTCTTCAGAGTATTAGCTATGTGGAAAAAATACTTTAACAATAAGGCCATTGGGGGTATCTCAACACCATGTTCTTACTAATCCATTTTTCTCCAAGGTCACATTGAAGATAAAAAGCTAGGATTTTGCCATTTTAGAAGTAGCAATTATCCATGTCCTGGATCTGAATGCACTAGAGTGAAGGTGAAGAAAAACCTAGAAGCATCCAAATGGTCTAATATTATTTAAATAAATATTATGTATAAGAAACTAGTGTTCAACCAAAATATTAGCATTGATGCAACCATCCTAGGGTGATGTTACTATTTAAAGAGCTAGAGGTGTCAAATATAGAATCTAAAGATTGTTCTGAAATCTCCTTCAAACTTGCTTTCAGCCTATTATATATCTTTAAATGTATTAGCATTAGAGAAACCTAAGTAATTCATTTCCATATTTATCATAGTTTTAATTTCCATATTTATACTATCTTGGCATAATAAATTAAGTGTATGCTTATATATGAGTTTAGCATCTAATTATCTAAGTATATATCTTGTTATGACATTGTATAATTTCATTTTTATATATCCCTTTAATAATCTCTATAACACCAATCTAGATATATTTTAGGTTTAAAAATTTGGTGAACCCAATCCATGTGAATGAATTTTTTTTATTCCTAATTTTTTAAACCAACTAGGGTTTTAGATTATTATAATTTTTAATTTCTTACTTCTACTATTTTACATGCAACCTAGGGGTTTCCCTAGATTCATAGTTGCACCTATTAAACATATTGAGCTACATCTCCACTAATACAATATGTCTAAAACCAATGATGGATCTCATACCTTGGATCATGATGATACTCATGTTGAAAACTTAAAAAAAATGATAGCCTTATCATAGAAGGAAGTTTTGATAATGAAAACCCTAAAACAAATGAAATTGATCAAATAGACCATGATAAATTACATGCTATTGCATTATTTTTTGAGCACATTCAACCAAACCCTGAAGATCTTGATGACATATTAAAAACTATAATCAATGCCAAACATTCCAAAACTATAGTGGAAACATACCTCCCCTTGAACACATTACAACTAGTGGGGGAATGAATTATGTGGTTAAACCTTTGTTCCAAACTAATAAATATATAGATTGTTATTTGTGTGAAAATAATAGGTAATTACAATATATATATATATATATATATATATATATATATATATATATATATATATATATATATATATATATATATATATATATATATATATATGTATGTATATGTATGTATGTATATTATATATATATATATATGTATGTATATGTATGTATGTATATATATATATATATATGTATATATATATATATATATATATATATATATATGTGTATATATATGTGTGTGTGTGTGTATATATATATGCATTGAGATTTGTATGTGTGAAAACAATAGGTAATTATGATATATATATATATATATATCGTAATTACCTATTGTTTTCACACATATACCAATCTCAATGCATAAATATTGGTATTTGTCTAAAAACAATAGGTAATTACAATATATATATATATATATATGTATGTATGTATGTATGTATGTATGTATGTATGTATGTATGTATGTACACACATATATACACACACACACACATATATATATATACATACATATATATACACATATATACATACATACATACATACATACATACATACATACATATATATATATATATATATATATGTATGTATGTATGTATGTATGTATGTATGTATGTATGTATATATGTGTATATATATGTATGTATATATGTATATATAAATATATATACATATATATACATATATATATATATGTGTGTGTGTGTGTATATATATACATATATATATACATACATATATATATATATATATGTATTTATAAATAATATATACATACATACATACATATATATATATATATATATATATATATGCATTGAGATTGGTATTTGTGTGACAACAATAGGTAATTAACACAAATACCAATCTCAATGCATATTACTATTCAAAACATGTTTTCATCCCCTTTGGTGACTATTCAACTTACTAATCTAAACCCCATTAGGCCTATAGTTAAACCATTCCTTTAAGTTATAAAAACCTTGGAAGACAAGATTATAAACATAGAAAAAAAGTATTAAAATCCCCTCATGTTATAGATTCAAAAGATGTGTTTCATAACCCTCTTACACTTGAAATCTCTTTACACCCTTTACCAACTTGATTTGTTTCACCTAAGTTCACATTTTATGATTGAAATGGTGATCCTAACCAAAATATTCAAACATTTTTATGTGGCATTCCTTGACTATGCTTTCAATGATATACTTTTGACCAAATTATTTCCAAGAAACCTCAAGGACTATGCTTTGAGGTGGTTCTATGATTTACCTCTCCAACACGTAAAATAATTAAAACCTCTTTTTAACTAGTTTTTGGAATATTTATAATTTACTATGCTCAAATTTCCAAAACCAAACAAGGAACCAATGAACCTATCAATGAATATGTATTGAGATATAATACAATGCTAGCCAAAATGACCAATCTTATGATAGACAAAGAGTTTCAATATACACTAAAGTAATTTTTTCTTACTCCTTTACATGATTCCATTATTTTCAATAAGTTAAACTTTTTGGACGATTTATTCCATGTTCTAAGGTACCATGAAATGAATTTTATGTCATTAAATAAGATTAAGTTTACAAAAAACACACTAGTTGCATCTACATCTAGTACTAAATTCATAATCAGACATTTAGTTAAAAGATAAGACCTCCTAAACCTAAAAAATAAACAACCACCATGGTTAACATAATTTTAAAATATCCTAATCAACTATTCGTATCTAATGAATCAAGGAGATAATTTACATGCTTACCCAAATCCCAAGCTTTATTACTCCCATGGTTGCTAGAAGGCCAGCTTATATCTTTCCCTCATCCTATCAAGGTTGATATAATTCAACCTCTACCCAAAGTATATGATGTAAATTCTTATTATGATTATCATCAAGGAACATGACATTCTATAAGGAGATTCCTCTCTTTGAAGCACAAGATCCAATATCCTATCGATGACCAAAAATGTATATTTGAGAATCCTCCGAACCAGTCAAGTTCACAACCTGGTGATAACTATAAGTATAAAATATTTTAAGATCATTTGAAATACCATTCTAATAAGTAATTAGAAGTTCAAATGGCCTATAATGCACATCTCATCCATCACATTATGGGTGACCACTAGATGGATTTATTTGTACTTACACATGATATATACCTATTATGGTTCAGATCCCCTCTATCACTTTTTAGGATGATGACTCTAATATGTATTCTCTATTCATTAGATCATACCTTGATAAATTCCCCATACGTAGTGATTTTATTAATAATTTTTCAAGTAAAAATAAGTGAAAAATGACATTACTTACACACTTAGGTTATTCTCATAATGATTTACATCCTTTTATTAGATTAGTTAGAGCACTATATGGGACATCCTATGACCTTTTAGTGATATTGATATACCATTATATATTGGTCCCACACATGTGGTTACTACTTTATCAGTTATCCCTTCCAAATGCATAGTTGATATGTTATTGGGAATACCTTGGACATACACTCTTCAAGTAACAACTTCTATAGTGCATGGGTGTGTAAAAAACATTTATTCCAATCAATTAATTATAGTTTATATAATTCCATATGAGCATCCACTTGATTAAAATAAAAATTATACCCAAATAACTAGATATCAAGTCTACTAAGAATCATTCACCATAAAAAGGTAAAAAATAGGCAGTTCCCTTTACTAGGTAACCAATACTTGAGAGACCATTACACTAGGTACATATAATGGATTTCATGAAATCCCAATATTATACTACACAACATGTTCAAATATCTAGAACACCTCAAAATTCCATATTTTTTTAATACCAAAGAAATAAAAGCACTCAACAATGGGTTCCAAGAACCCCTACTCTTGTTAGTTTTACTATTACATCATGACCACAGAATATTATTATACATACATCAATCACCACTGATACCATAATGATATATATTACACTTATACATGCTCCGTATTAGCCTAACATGATATTATACCAGATTCACAATGGTGAGGTATCTATGACCATCCATTAGATGGCATCATAGAAAGATCTTTCCTCTTCAAAAATAACAAAAAAATCAAAATATTAAAAAATACAAAAACAATTTCAAGAATCACATGTCCAATTGGAGCATTGGCATCTATGTGTTAGTTTGATGTTGATGGATGACATATTCAATTACTCCTACATACACATGCATGTCACACTTTTACTTGAGTGTGATACATGCATGCACAAATACATTATGTATCCCTATTTCAAATGTTAGAATTTCACTCTACTCATGTCATATGGATATTGAGGACATCTGCTTATTTGATCTTGATATACAAAGGTTATATGGTTCAATGATCACTCTACATTATCATGTTTAAGCTTATATATGTACTTACACATGCCTATTTTCCATGATTATATTACACAAGGTATTTAATATGATATAGAATTTCCATACTTTTCCTAACACATTGCACCCATGGGATACTATGACATGTTTATGTTGATTGATTAAGATTTAATGTATACACTTCCTTGAGTGTCTTGTCTTGATTTTTCAAGCATTTGAGTATGCTCCTTTGATTGTAGCCCCCATTCCTATGTATGCTTTCATTAACATTTGGATATGTCATTGTTTGTTGTATGGACATTTAAATATGTCATTATTTCCTTCATGGACATTTGAATAAGTCATGTCCCTTAAAATATGTAGTATTTGACCATGCCCCTTATTTGTGGTCTTTTTGG
This sequence comes from Torreya grandis, assembly GCA_037957365.1. Lineage (NCBI taxonomy): Eukaryota > Viridiplantae > Streptophyta > Pinopsida > Cupressales > Taxaceae > Torreya > Torreya grandis. The sequence goes on along the minus strand of JARHVA010006967.1, from coordinate 358,993 downwards.
ACCATTGCCTCTTGACTTTATTTTGAGTGCTCTTGTGTCTGTGATTATTTTATTTTTGAGCATGTATTTTCACTATTCATATGTTTTCATTATCCTTAGCATGCATGTTAGGCCTTCATATGATCACATTGCTTTTATGTGCTTTAATGATACATTTACCTAGGCATGCTTTTTCTATATACTACATGGTTATATTCATAGATTATATAAGTGTCTTATGCTTTTAAAGTTAGCTAACTACCAATTCCTATCTTTCCCTCACATCAAATGGGGAGGATATTAGTGCAGGCATGTCATAGAGACATGTTATCCACACTTGGCATGATTTCTAGATTACAATGGGGGCATGATTTAGAAGCATGTTCTCCACACTCATTCAGTATGTGGTATTTATATTAATTTTTAGATATAATGTGTTCATGTCATATGGGCATGGCTTCCACAAATTCATAGTTCTCAAATTTATTGAGTTAATGCTTTATAATTAAGTTATCCACACCTATTAAGTATTCAATATCTCCAAATTATATTGGGGCATGTTTTGGAAACATTTCCTCCACATTAGTACTTATATGAATTTTGAGATTTATCCATATATAGTGGGAGAAATATTTAGAAGAATGTCCTCCACACTTACACAGTTATCCAAAATGGCCAAAGCACACAATTACATGATTCAAATTCATAGTTATGGTAGAATTATATACATTGGTACTATTGTCATACATAGTTTTAGTATGAGACATATCAAAAGTGTAAATGTTATACAAAAGGTGACTGATATTACAAAATCCAAATTAGATTCACATTTTAAAACTTTTTAATGGACTATTACTTTATCACAAGATTTTCATACGTAGACCCTATAGAATTTTATGAAATTTTATTTGATCTAATCTACTACATTAGTTGTTTCACCATTTGGTATGGATGAGGTGATAAAATCACTCAATATTTCCATGTTTTTAGGTTGGATTTGATCATATAGCCTCACTAAAGTATAAGTATCATTGGGTTTCATGGTTGAGCTAATCTCAACTATTAGGTGGTAACTCATTTTTTCTCTAAATTTTGGGGCATGCGCCTTCTAATATCTCTCTCTATTTTTCTATATATCTAATTTTATATATACACTTTAAATATTTATCTATATTTATCCTAATCTCAATTTACAAGCCTTGTAATGATACATATTTTTCAAAAAAACTTGACAATAGGCAAAGCAATTACATCAACACACATGTGTACTCCTAAACCTTTCTCCTTCAATTTAAATATATTTTGAGTAATTTCAACCCAGATTATTTGCACTAATTTTTTATTGTAATATGCTCTTGGTTGCATGCTATTCACCATCAAATTACTCCATTTGAGAACACACAAATAAAAGGTGTGTATACATGCCCAATTACATGTTCCTTTCTTTTAAACTAGTAATTGGGTTACTAGATTAAATGAGGGTAAAATTTAGATGATATTTTATGATTAAATATCACATCCATCTTGTCCACTTGGAAAAATGAGACATTAATTTATTTTCACATTTATTTACATTGCATGGTTTTTCAAGTCTCATAAATGCTCTATCTTTTTGCCCCTTGGCCTATGTCTCTTAGTATAAACAATCATATGTTAATGACCCAAGCCTTATATCTTAACTAAATGCTTTAAATATACTAATATTCTATCTTTACATGTGTTAAACTTATACCTACTGTCTTGCTCCTTGAACACTAAAATTAGAGATAGATAGTAGTGTCGACATTACTATCATGTCCCAATGTAAGTATACCATGGCCTAAATTCATTAAATTTTAAAATGAAATGTATCCTAATAGTCATTATAAATGATTTAATGAAAGTTATTACTCCAAAGGGATTGATATAATATAATATCAACCCTCATTCATTCCTCACCTATGAATACCTATCAAAAGATCAAAGAGAATTCAAATAGCAATTAATTGATTAAAAATTTTCTTATTTATTCCTATTTCCATACTAGTCATAGGGACCACACATATATATGTCTGAAGTACTAAACGATTAGACCAAGAGCTATATTGTCCAAGTTACAAGCTACATCACTATTGTACTATATTTACATATATTATATGATACATACACAAGACAACATGTAGGGGAGAATTACATCAATCTAAGGCCCTCTTCAAAGTATTGTTTATGTAGGTAGTATCCTTTGATAGTGGGGTCATTAGGGTAATCTCAACACCATGTGTCAACTAACCCATTTTCACCCAAGGTCACATTAAAGATGGAAAGTTAGGGTTTTTCCAATTCACAAGTAGTGACTATCCATGACCCAAATTTGAATGCACCATAGTGAAGGAATATAAAAAACTAAAAGCATCGAGGTGGTTGTATCCTATTTAAATGGGTATTTTATACATGACACTAATGTCTAACCTAGATATTGGCATTGATGTAATCATACCAAGATGATGTTACTATTAAGAAAGATAGAGGTGACAAATCCTGAACCTGATGACTATTCTAAAATCTCCTTCCCTCTTGATTTTAGCATGTTATAGATCTAGAATCACATTAGCATCAAAACATGCTAATTAATTCACTTCTTTATCATTTCTATATTTAGCATAGTTTTAATTTTCATATTTAGACTATCTCAGCATAATCAATTTAATGTATGATTATATCTAAGTTGATCATCTAATTGGATTGCTATAAATCTGATTATCACCCTTCTACCATTTAATTTTTATATATCCCTTTAATAACCTAGATAATGCCAATATAGATCCATTTTAGGGTAAAACACTTTGTTGTGTGATCCAAGAATTATAGAACTAGAGGTGGATGGATCCATTCATATATTTATATAAATGATGTGAAGCATTGATTTTTATCAATGGTGGAAGATAATTCCACTCACATAGATTATTACATTTAATTTTTGTGATTATTAAATAATTTAATTTTTGGGAATATGAATTAGATAGTGGAATCTTAGGATTATGAAATTAGATTGTGGGAAATAGGTAGAGATTTTGGTATTATGAAATTATATAATGGGAATCTTAGGATTATGAAATTATATGGTGGAAAACGTGCTAGAATTTTGTGATTATGAATTTTAGTAATGGGAATATTTGGATTATAAAAGATTGGTTAAAATTATGAATTTTGTGTAATGGGGAATAGGTGGGGACTTTGAGCTCAATAATATCATTAATTTTTATTAGTGGAGATGAGGTGGATTATAAAATGATGATAATGGAAACATGTGAGGATTTTATAATCATGAGGATTATTAAATGGTGAGGTGGGGATATGAGGTGGATTATTTATTTTGATAAATGGTGATGTGTGATAATTGGATTTATTTTATTTATGAAATTATGGAAATTAAGATTCCAAGAATTTTATTATTATGGAATAATTACACTATGTAATATTCTATGTATTTTAATATTATGGAATAATTAGCTAATCAATATAAGTTAATTAAATAATATGATAATAGTGAATTATTTAGATAAATAGGTGTAGAATTAGTGGATAGTTAAAATTAATATGAAGTGTCTAATTTTAAATATCTACATTATGTTTTAGTTCATTTACACTATTTAATTTATATTCAGTATATGTAATATTTATATATATGTAGTTTTTATATCAAATATGCTTCACAAGTGTAATTGACTGAGTTACATAACATACAATTTTCCATTTAGATATGTAGTGTTAGGTGGTGATATTATGTCAAGCCCATAAATTTTACATAGATAAACCACTCTAACCTATACAGTAACATACTATGCTCTTATCTAATTACAATGAATGTGTCCAAGTGAATAAATAATCTAATTTTATAGATTCAAACCACACATAGTCCTTATAAATCTTGTGTATATAAAAAAAATTGAATGGGGGCATCCTATTAAACAAGTTTTATAATTGTATGACTATCCCTATGGTTCACACTTTTGTACATTACATTGCTTGATTTATTTCTCTATTAATTTCACATTGCTAGATTATTAGATACATGAGTTATTAAATAGACTAGTTTTTACAAGTTTATAATGTTCATCGTATATACTTATGCATGAATTATTTTCATGTTTGCTTCATTGCTTCATCTTTTGTGTGTATTTATCTTGTTTGGATATATGGGATTTGAACATGTCCTTCATAGTAATTTTAATCCTTATGGTGTGATTCAATGATTTTGAGTGACATTTGAACATGTACCTTGTATGAGACCCATTTTCCTTTCTTTGTTTTTTTTTTCTACTTTTGTGTCTGCTCTTTTTGTATATGCATCATGGTCACATCACTTATTTTCCTAGTTTCCTCAATTTTTGATGCCATGATGGATATCATGCATATTCAAAATGTTTTTATTTCCATGATGGATATAATGCATTCTCCCCAAGTATCTCTATTCAGTTTCACTTATTCAAAATATGGTCAATGTTCACTATGTTTCTCATTACTAACATGTGTCTACAAAGGACATTGTGTGTACTTGGTCTACATGCATATTATGCCACTAAATTGAGTAGTTTATCTATGATTATGTCATGATATATAATTTTATAATTATGACTCCATATTAAAATATTATATATAAGATCATAAGCATAACTCTCTTACTTTGAGGTAACTTTTTATGAAAATTTCACAACTCACCTCAAAATAGGTGAATACATAATGGCTTGTATTAGATATTAAGATTAAAAAAAAAAAATCACATAACACAATTTTTAGGATTTACTTATTTGATCACAATTCATACCAATAAAATAGCTTTATATAATATTTTTCCATTAAGATAAGGGTGAGGTCAAACGTGTCCAAATTATTGCACTATTTTCCCTCTAGGCCAAAAATAATAATTTACAGAAATTATGATAATCCTAATTAATTACAAGACAATTTTTGATGGGCATAAAATATAATTTTATATGAATGATCATATTTTATCTCACAATTTGCTCAATTTTTGGGGCATCATGTGCAACATGGGTTCTACGGTTTTGACATATTTTTTGTCATAAAATAAAATGATAATAATTAATTCAAGAATATTTATACACCTATATATCATATTGGTTGAATTTTCATGGAACATTAGCATATCCTTGCTCAATTTTTTACTAATTTCATATAAGGAATGGAAATTCATGGCATTCTCTATGTGGTATATAATGGGGTGATTCACATTTTTGCGCTAATTTTACACTAGAATGGTTAGTTGGAATTCATACATGGATTCCAAGGTACTTTACTACTTTGGATATAAAATTATGGAATTAAGGAAACCTTGAGTTCTTAAGCACACTCTCCTCTAAATGAGGATTTGGGTATGCATAGTCCAATCTAAGTGTTCTAATGAAGAATAAATATTCAAGGGTCTTACCCTCTACAATCACCAGTTTTACATCATATAACCAATCAGGTATACTTGTTCCTTGTTATTTTATCTATACATTTCTTATCTTTACTTTTAGATTTTTATCTGAAGCACTAATTTTATACATGTTTCATTGTAGGTTTTCATGAATCATATTAAATGTGTGGCCTACCTTCCATATTTTCTTCATAGGTAAGTTCCAGTAGATCTCTCTTCCTTTTACTCTAGTACTTTTAATTTGTTTCATTACTAGAATAAAATGGGGGAAAATGTAGACACAAAAAATTAAAATTTATTGCTAAAAAATGCACTTGTGACCCACTCCTTAAATACACTTAGCTCATGACTGATTACAGTATTTTGCCAAGCATTCATTCACTTCTATGTAGATAACCCATGCCTTCAAGAAAATAATGAAAAAAAATCATCCTATTTACCATTACAAGAAACTCAAGATTACTCTCTAATCACACTAGGGTTTCACTAGTATATAGCATTTCCCTAGTCATTTACAACCCACTGCTATAACATGGGATAACTAGATGGATTTTAATCCCTTTTTAGAGTATTGGTATGTAGGCAGTGCTTAAAACAAGGGATGTTGAGGTAAAACACACATTAAAACCACTAACCCCTTTTTACCTTATGACTACATTCATCTTATAGTGTCATTGAGATAAGGTTTTTTAATGAAGAAGGTACAAAGAGGGACTATATATATATATATATATATATATATATATATATATCCTACACATACAAACTATAAATATAAGTGCAAGCGTACATATCATACCAATCATAAAGAGTAAACCATTACCATAGGTTAGCATCCCATAAGAATTCTAGCATAGGATTCCCATGTCCAATTTGAATAACATATTACCAAATCAAAGTGAAGACATATTATTGATTCACATCATCATCATATAGTTTTATAATCATTTTTATAGTTGTATTTATAGTCATATTCATCTAATTTATATCTAAGCTATATTTATTTGATATTTTCACCTTTTACCATATTTCTAAATTTATTAAGTCATAAATTAATTTGTGCCCATTTATTGTGTATTTTTATAACTCTTATTTTACAAAGTATTTTTTCTAACTAGGATTAAAAATATTTTAATACCCAAATTTCAAAAGCATCCACACAACCCTAATAGACTTTAACTAAATCTTAATACACCTCTAAGGTCAAAAGTCATCTTGGAATCACTTAATCACACCAAGATTGCACCATCATATAACATTACACCATTTTTCCACACACACCACTATAACATGGGATAACTACATGGAGTTTGATCTTTCTTTGGAGTATTTGTATGTACTAAGTGTTTGAACATAGGTGTGTCGAGGTCAATGACAACTTTGGCAACTAACCCTTTTTTATTATTTATTTTATTTGTTCCTCATGACCGATTGAGTTAAGGTTTTAAATGAATAATAGGTCACATAATAACATCCACATTAAATTTCATAGATATGATAATTCAAACCTGACCTAAAAGTGAAGGAACACTTATTAAAACTTGCACAGAGAACTAAAACCCAATCAGATGTTTGTGCACCCCACATACACTAATATACGTCAGCTAGTCTAGATAGTGTTGCCTTTTCATATGAAAATGGGAATCCATATTTCCTAATTCATAGTGATTTTACTCAGTCTCATAGTAATTTTCATACTCACAATCAAAATCTTACATGTTCTATTTGTAGTTCGGTTCTTATTCTTCCTGGTACTTTCCATTATTAGCATATTTCTATATTTGGTAAGTTCCAAATAAGAAATGTTAATTTATGCCCATTTTATTCATTTTCATTTTACATGTAAGCTTGTCTAATTAATATTAAAACTCTCTTAATCTAAAATTTGATAAAATAAACACTATAAATTTTTTTATTATATCACATGGTCAAGAGGTTAAAAGAGGAAAACATTTATTTTATTAGAACTTAAATGATGATACCTATTCTTTCTTCAAAATGAAATATGAATCAATCCATGATAATGATGATCATACAAAAGAGAAATATATGAAATAAAACTCAATTCCATAGTATGATATGATTGGTTTGACATATATTAATTTTAATACAAAGGAAGACTTGAATGACATTTTAGTGTCACAATCCCAAGATGATGAATACATTAATGAACTTAATTACTATAATCCTAAGTACTAGTACAATGGTAATGAATCTAATGAAGATGAAGTAAATGATATTTTGAATAATGATATAGTAACAAATTCAATCGATAATGGACATGAATGATTCTTGAAATATACGAATACCTACATATAGTCATCCCATCAATAATATCTTTGATTCATATAAATGTAATCCATTTTTAATAGTGTCTTAAGGTTTGATTGATTATATGCCTATATAAAATATTGTAAAAATTTAAAAAAAAGCATGAAAAATAAATAAAAATATGAAAACATTCAAAAATTTAGAAAACATGACCTAATCTTGACATGATTACTAGATTACACTATTTACAAATATTATTTATTTCATGTTTGGTAGATGACATATTATTTCCTACACATGTGCATTTCATGGTATATGATTGTGATGAAGGATATGTAGCTTACACATGGATATACAAATATTAGACTTTCTTCTACCCAAGGGCCAAACTAATACTAAGGTTATATTGTTTCATAGGTTTCAATATTACATGTTATATCTTTATATGACATTATACCATGTTTAACTCCCTAGATAACTTACACATGCATATATGGCTACTAATAACTTAGACAGTGATCTCTCTCTCTCTCTCTCTCTCTCTCTCTCTCCTCTCTCTCTCTCCTCTCTCTCTCTCTCTCTCTCTCTCTCTCTCTCTCTCTCTCTCTCTCTCTCTCTCTCCTCTCTCTCTCCTCTCTCTCTCTCTCTCTCTCTCTCTCTCTCTCTCTCTCTCTCTCTCTCTCTCTCTCTCTCTCTCTCTATGTGTGTGTGTGTGTGTGTGTGTGTGTGTGTCTGTGTCTGTGTGTGTCTGTGTGATTTTCTAAGGTATTATTAACCATAAATGCATGTGTAAGTGGTCTTTATTTTATATTATAAAGTTACATTGAAAAATATGGATGGTGTAGACTATTTTCCTTGGTTTATGATTTTATTATGTTATTACTTTCTTACATGATAGATTACTTTTTGTTTGTATATTTTTGTATCCCCCTTGGCATTGTTTGATGTGAAATCCTTGATGTCCATTATTTGTATAATTTTTTTTTTATGTCCCATTACATGTGGCCCTTCTCTCTTTTTTTTTTTTGTGACATAATTATTTCCCTTGTATGCAAACTTTGGTCTTAAGTCTGACACTAACACTCATAGTTTTTATTGATGTTAACATTAAGTCATGTTATGATCTCTATCAATAAATATTACTTCATAGTATTATTCATAGATATTGATCCTATGTGTTTCATTGGAACATATTTATTGACATGATAATTATATTGTATGCATTGTGTATGTTATGTACACTCGTTGATTGACATTTACATTTCTATGATAACATAATCTCCACATATTCATATTATGATATGTGATTGTCTCTTTGTATGACATAATACACATAAACCTACTTTTGAGATGAGTGGATTACATGATATGTCCCTCTTCTCAAAAGAGGGTCACTACAATGTTCTTTTCATAGAGACATTATCCTCCATGTATAGAAAACTAGATCAAAGTGTGATATATTTCAAAGATTCAATATTTATTAGATGTCAGATGGGTCAATTACATGATATATATTGACATATTAGTATATATTATGGGGGAATATTCCATCCATACGCAATTACTTTACATATATTATATCATAGATTTATACACAATTGGTCTCATATGCATGGGCATATGTACATAACTTATATGAAGAAAAAATCACAATTTTTTACAATCACATAAATTTGAGATAGAATTTATCAAATACAACATATGTATGCATAAAATTTTATATCAATTGGTACAAATTCAAGGGGCACGTTACTAGTTCATAAACATATGCATAATTTTAAATTTTATGAGGAATGATAATGGTTCATGCACATACACAATAACAAAATATACAATTGAATGATAAATTATTCTCATTCTACTTCACATTTATAAAATCCAAATTCAGGATAGGGGCATGAACATTATTCATTTACTGCTGATCATGTATTTTATTCTACATTGAGAGAACTGTGTGAAAATATAAAATAAAACCTAAATACATGATGAGGGTATGAACATTGTTCATTCCCTTTCTATCATTAAATTTATTTTAATTGGTGTGAGCATGAGTGAAACTAAACAACTTAATGTATAACTCATCTTCAATGGTTGATTCATTTTTATTTAATTGAATTGATCATGTGGTTCTCTCTTTTACTTTATTAACTATTTGGGTTAGTAAATTTAATATATCCCCATATTCATAAGTGTTGGTACAAGTCTTCCCAACACAAGATCTTTCATAGTTATAAAACTTTATCAATCAATCACCCCAACCATTCATGTGCTTCAATAAGGAATCATGCATTTTTCCAATGCTTTAAAAAGGAATCATTATCTCCAAAAAATTATAAGGTCAATATGATTTTCACCAACACACATATTTACACTTACCGTTTCTCTTTAAAATTTCAAAAATTCAGTATTAGATTAAAGATGTCAATATACGAACATTGAGTCCACAAGAATTCAAATTTTTATAATGATTAATAGTTTTTCTTAGTTACTACAAAAAAATCTATTACTAGAATAAAAAGGGTGGAATTCATAAATACTAAAATATGGTATTCGATACTTGATAATGACAAGATTGGCATACATTTACTGAACATGACTTGAGAACATAAATAAGGTCATAATATATCATTCTCTCAGACTTGCATGCTATATAATGAGTTGAACCTTTCATTCTAATTTTGTACACGTTTATGTTTTTTAAACCTACTAATTATCCTACATATACATCTTTAGACCTTTAGTTTAGTCCACATGTACATAGGTTTGTTCCATCAGTTTCAGTTATCACTAGTTGATACTAAGTCAATATGGTTAGAACTAACCCTCTCTCAACAATGATTCATTTCTTAAAATAAGCCTTTACTTCAAGTTTCCCCATTTTCCTATTGTGTTTATGGCATGACAAATTACACAATTAGACTAATATATAAACAAAGAAATGTCTCAATCAAAAGGGTACTTAGGACTTATCTAGTACATAACTATATAATATTACATATTAAGAAAATTTTCCATATTATCCTAAAATTATAAATATATCACTGTGAGTAGTCATAAGCCATGTCTAAAGCACACTAGAGAAAATTTAAATCAAGTACTGTCAAGTGTCAAATTTGAATCATTAGTTTATTACATATAGTAAAGGAGCACAATTTCATAATTAAACTAGGTGGGACAAATATGTTTATATTCATTTCCTTATTCTTAATATTAGATATGTAGTCAATGACTAATAATTAAATGTGGTTATGGGTTCAACTCATCCCATTACACTTTCCCATTTATTATAAGTTTATATCCCTTGTTGAGAATGCAATATAATATATGCATGGATTTGTCATTGATGTAATGAAAGTGTCATTGATGTCATTCTGAATTATCTTTGTTGTCCGTAAGGTTGAGTTCATGAGTCATGTACTTGAGAGATCTAGTGAGAAGGCATAGGCCTGGTAGCATGATGAGGTGAGCAGTCTAAGGTTTATGAGAATAATATTGGTAGAGTGTGATCATGGTATTAATTTACATGACATGATAATGCTATGTTGAGATTAGTAAAATAGGTTTCAAGGTGTGTTCAAGGTCTAAGTATGGCTCAAAGGTTTAGGCCTACTATGAAAATAGACCTAGTGTGGCCTAATGAGGGGTCAAGCTCATTTCCAAAGATACTATATCTCATGAGATAATTTTAAAATTTTTAATAGGGTGTGAAAATTATTTTGACTGTGTCTGAGGTCATAGACTGAAGGAGAAAGCATGAAATTTGGTTTTAAGGTCTTCTATGTGCAAAAGATGAGGTATAACAGACCTAAGGAAAATTTTCATATGCTCATTGGAATGTGAAACCTTTACATTAGGATTTAAAATGATTATGGTAGTTCGGTAAGGTTCTTATATCAAATTTCCTAACATTGGTTTTGGATTTGAGGAGCAATCCTTTATGAATGATTGCTAAGAATGGAAGGCAGTCTCAACCCTCTTAAAACCCTCATAATGACCCGATATGAAAGATATTTTTTTAAATGGATTATAATGGATTAGATGACCTAGTTTTATGTTTGTATCCTATAGATGACTCTCTCACATTTATCCATTTGTCATTGGTCTATCATAAAAGTGAGTGGATGCTTAAAAAAACCCCTTGTTTCTCATATTTTTGATGTAGAAGGTAGGGTTGACCAAGTCAAAGCATGAAAACGATTGGAGGATGATGTGTGATAATTTTATATTTTTCACATATAATTTTATAGTAGGTTTCATAACATAATTATTCTAAATCGGTCATGGAAGTTGGCTTATTTCTAAAAAGGCCTAATGAGAAAGACAATGAAAAAACTAGGCGGAAGTGAGAATGAGATTAGGGATGGGTTGTGATGGATTAGGGATGGATTAAAATGAATTTTTTAAGTTTAAAATATCTATTTAATTTTTCCCCCTTGAATATAAAATCTGGTGAAGCTCATATACAAGAAAAAAGTTGTTCTCAAAGTGACCTATCTAACACAGTGAAGCTTGTGTAGGGTGAAGACATAAGATTGGTTTGTAAAACCAATATTGATATTGAAACATGTAATATATCTATTTAAATATGTTATAATGATTATTAAGGATCATCTAAACCCATGTAAATTTCATATAATGTTTACATAAGTGTTTTAAGTCTTGGTTTTCATGACTGTGTTTTCAAAGTTACATGCAATTTTATATGTGTGAGTTAAAATGATGTTCTTGAGTCTTTTTGAAAATATTTGAAGAATATAATGCAAAATAATTTGTTATATAGGTCTCATATTTTCATTTTAATTTATTTTTATGCATCATAAACTCCTATAAAGGTGTGAAAATTTAGATGTTCTTGACTAGGTTTTTGGAGCATGTATCCAGTTCTAAGTGAGTAGATGAAGATTATCAATTTAAGGTATTCTTCCTTGTATTTTAAAATATAATATAATTTATGATGAAATTTAGGTCATTTATGTTATATCCAAGTTATTTTTTTTGGCTATGTGGAAAATTTGAGTGTATGCTTCAGATTTGCAAGATAGACTTTCTAGAAATGAGAAGGCCTAATTGCGAGTAGACCTAACTGTGTGGTTCAAGGAGTGAAATGAGATAAATGGTGTTGTATACCTAATTTAATATTATAATAAGTCTAATTTAATTATGTATGAAATTTTTCATTCATTTTTTAAGGCTCAATATGTTCCAAGATGGTCAAAGTGAAACATATGCATTGAGAAAGCCTAATTGCATTAGGTCTCTATTAGGCCTAATGGTGGTTTTAGTCCCTCTATGTGATGATATAAATATGAAGATGGTGTTTCAATTATGAATTATTTTTTTAATATATTCCAAGGTTGATCCAAGTATGTATATTTTTTTGGCCGACCAAGATGGGTGAGAGCAAGAGTCAAGTATAAAGAGAAGGTCTAATAAGCCCAATTTGACTAGTTAGAATATTGAGGGTATGAGTGTATGATATATAGGTTTATAAAACATTTAAATAGATTTATTACCATAAAATATGTGTGTTTAATATTTATTGATATTCTAATAGTGGTTTTATAGGTGATGAGCAAGGTCATATGACCTAATTCTGGCAAGGAAAGGGCTAGTTGAGTGAGAAGGCCTAATAGGTTGTTTGAGAGAGATAGAAGAGTGAGAAGAGAAAAATAAGGTGGTAATATTAAATTAAATGAGAAAAATGTGTCCAAATATGATTTTAATTTCTATGTAACGAAATTGGTGTTGACTTACCTAGGGGGTTGGTGCCTCCTTGCAAGTTGGTACTTGTTAAAGGACTAGTTAAGTTAGTGCTTGACTAGTGAGGGGTTGGTGATCTTTGTAGGGTTTGTGCCTCACTAAATATTGATCCATTTATTATAATAAAATATTAAAATCCATGTGTTAGTTGGTTTTATCCACCATGAGGGTTTCCCATGTAGATATTGTGTTCATGTGTTATGTTTCTACTTCATGCTCATATGAATGGTTGATTATTCACTGATATATATTTATATTTGTTTTAATGATTAAGTATTGAATTATGGAATTTAAATAATATTTTTTACACTAATTCATCCCCCCTTAGTATATGTGCTTACAACATCCCTCACATGCACACCTAAGATTTCAAGGTGAAGGAGATTTATTTATAAAATAATGTGCATCATTGAGGTCTAGTAAAACATATATAGAGAATACAAATACATGTAGAGGTAACCATAAGGTCATAATACCTAATTTAAACACAAGGAAATAATGATCACCAATAATCTAATATAGATTAGTGATACTAACCTAGATCGATGGAATTGGCCTTGTGTAGATAAAATCACAGTTTTAGATCCAGATGAATCACTAGCCTAATTTTACCTAATTGTCACTTATATAATATGATAAAAGTTATAAACTCAAATATAAAATCTAATTACTCATCCCTTCGTTGTAATTAATCCATCCAACATACCCCACTTGTTGAATAATTGCAATCAATTTTAATATTTTACAATCAGATGTATGTGTTGACTTTCTAAGTCACCCCCAACTTGCAAAAAACTCACAAAGATCCTATATAATATTTTCACACCTACAAAATTATAGGTTATTTTAAGCAAGCCATGCATAGATGCCCTCATCTGCATCCATGCTTAAGGAAATCAATGAATATATATGCATTGACTAATTAATGATTTACATTCACAAAGAGTTCCTAATGTACACCCCAGGTAGGAATCCTTTATTACATGAGCCATGAAATTTCAATAAATAGATACAAATTGTAAGGAGCATGCCCATGTTATACCAACTTTTTACCCCTTTCTATTTAAATGGTCCCTACACTTTTAGGATGAAGTCTCTAAACAAATTGTAGATTTTTACTTCTATATTGCAGACTATCATATATGCTGTGTGCATACTACTTCACAGACTAACATGGATCCCAAGTGAAAAAATAATACATGGTAGCTTAGGGGAGGCCTATCAAATGATTTGATAGGTGGAAACAATGCATAAAGAGGTAGTTAGAAAAGTAATTGAGTAGAGTTTGAAGCCTTGTCAAGATAATTAAATTCAAAAGTGATGATTAGACATCAAAATATTATTACACACCACCCATTTGACTTTTCTAATAATCTTCCACTCATAAACACATATGTGGATCTAGATATAATCCTACCACCAACTCCTCAATCCGAATCACCAGACATAATTCAAGAAGCTTGGGAATGGAATCGTAATGAAATTAAAGGTTGTATCCACCACTCTAAGTGGTGAATTAATTTTAAAATGGATTGATCCTATAAATACCTTGTTCTTCATTGTAAAAAGTGTCAACACATTTAGGCAACCTCACAGTACCAAAATTTACCCTCCAAGAGTACTTATATTAGTTGAATCTTGTAAGTTAATGAGAATTACATTCACCTCCCTCTGTTCCTCTTACACCCTATGTGATATTTGTGTTTTTTTATCCTTGTTCATGGGTAATATTTTACCCTCTCAGCATTGTCCATCCCCAACACCTCTATGTAGAACTTAGAACTCACTTGCAGGTCATATCCTATGCACATTTGGTTCTGTGGAGACATTGTTTATGGATCATTTATCATCCTTATCAGTGTTTCACTACAATCATGTGCCTCTATGCAAAATACTTATGATAACATCTTGTTCTTAAGAGCTTGTAGCGTGTCTAGGGTATTATGAGTGCTTTCTCTATTCTTGGTGCATTGACTTTTTATTTTCCATCTCTCTTAACTTTTCCATCTTTTTTTCCTCAAAAAAATTTGGTTTATCTTAACGGTAGATTTATCTTTCTACTCTTTAGGCCTGCATGCTGATCTTAAACTAGGTGCACTTAGAATAGAAGTAATCTGGCCTACTCTGAAGGCTCGTCCTAAGGAGGGAAAGGGTCCCATGTTTTAGTTACATCCCATCATTACGATGAAAAAACTAGTGTTCAACATGCATAGGTGAGTGATAACACTTTCACACCTAGCATCGAACCCTTTTGCACCTTGTATAAGGCATTCTCACTCAACGCCCCAACTGCAAAGCATTCATTCACAAAAGAGCATTCATGGGTGCATGTTTTGAATGACAACTGTATGCTTGAATGCCATATATATTATTTTGCATTATATTTCAAGTTTTTATCCTATTATGATTACAAAACCAAATTAGATTAAAATAGGAACCCATAAGAGGTTTTTTATATATGTAATTTTTTCATGACATTTATAGGTGTTCCCTTACAAATTTTACACATGTATGTAGATCATCTCACCTTCCACTTTTGTGTATCCAACCCTTTTTGAATATATTAGACTTAAGTTGTTACTATTACTGTCTAGGCTCTTTTTTAGAATAAGTTTAGATCACTTCAGATGAATTTGGTGAATTTGTGTGAATTTGGACCTATTCATGTCCTCTCCTTTTTATTTCATTCCCCCCTAATTTAGCACATTTCCATCACCTCATGATAAATTTGTTTCTATAATTGTCTTTCACATAATTCAACATTGTGGTGGAATGGATTTGTAATGCTTCCTTAGGTGTTTCCTATTTATTTTCATTATTAGTGCTTATTTTAAGTGATCCTCATATACGACACTATTTCCTAGTTTGACTCAACAATTAAAGTGGTTGGTTGCCAATGCACTCTTTTCAGATGGATTAATGTCCATTATAAAAATCAACATCACATTGTATTTTATCAATAGTTCTACATGTCTACTTCTTATGACCTATTTCTAAAGACCCATTTTAGAGGATTATAAGCCTCCTTTTTTATAACATCCCTAAATTGTACTAAAGGGGGTGTTGGTACAATATATTTTACACCTTTTCTTAACATAGGATATCCTACTAATTTACAATTATATATTAACACCATATGCACAATTTGTTAGTCATAGAAAAGGACAAGTACTATCCTTTATGCTAGATAATAATTTTCCACCTGTTCATAATCCAACCACATTTACCTCTTGTATGGCCAATAGGGAAAGGGAAACTTACTCTTTCTCAACCTATATATACAATATTCCTCTATGTAAATTATAATGTTTGTTAAAATTTATTATCTGAGGTCATGCATCATGTGATTCTGATGAGATATTGACTTTTTATTATTCATTTCTTCTTCACCTATCTTATGTTTTTACATGTGAGTTATGCCTCAATTTCAAATTGATCTTGTGTAACAAAAAAATTCAATATATGAATGATTATAAGTCATCATTATGATAAAAATAGTAATTACCCCATCATTTCTTTACTGATAAACAAAATTTGATATGAGTGAAGGATATATTTTCTTTGTCAGATAATTTATTTATTACATAGTATTAATATATTAGATTCAACTAGTTATCTAAGACATCTACATATATTTTTCCTCAAACATAGGGATGCCTAAATTTATTTGTACATTAAAAGGAGTTTCGAAACAAAAAGGTAGTTGTTAATAAGATATGTCAGAAGGAATATTAACTTGATTGACAATTTGAATAAAGTGATCAATGGATCCCACTCTTTCACATGTGTGGTATTATTCTAAAAGATCTTTTCACCTCTACAAAGAATCCTATATCATTTTCTAAAACATTTTTTTAGCTAGCATCTCTAAATTTAATTTGTATGTCATGTAAAGATGTGAAGGAAGGTATGATGAGGGGTCATGAGTTTCAATTCCTAAATTTTTTTAATTAATCCTCATATTAGTGGGCATACAAACAAATATAGCATTCATATGGAAAATTCATTACCACTAGGATATGATATGAGTGGGTATGCTTTGGTACCATTTATTTTGGGTCTAGGGGAACCCTCTAGATAATCAAACATAATCAATTAAAAATGATGTTTTGGAAGGATATACAAAGTGATAAAGACCAAAGATGAAATCAAGTGTTGTGACACAAGGGAAGAAACATGGATAATAATAAAGACGATGCTTTAAGTTGCAAGTTTATATTATGCAATAGTCTTATATAATTATATGGTAAATCAAATGTGTTATATAATTTCTAATCACTATAATACTTCATATTCTATCTTTTATGTAACAAATAATGGAAGAATACACTAATATACCAGTGTACATCTCATAGTTTCGTTCAATTTATTTTAAGGGTGATCATTAGCCATTTATTAATTATCATCAACCATTATTTTATGCTTTCGTGTGAGCATTTCTATGTATTTACCAAGATGCTATTGACCTTGTCATAGCTCTATGGCATCAATATAAAGTAGTTACAACTTTGTGGTATGACCATGTGTGCTTAGTATGGTGTTGAAGTTGATTGTGAAGATGATACATTGTGCACAATATCAACATTATTCTAAAAGTCATTCAAAGGCACAAATCCTCATGGATCAATGGTCCCCCTCTGTGAAGACTTACCATAATGATTTTCCATGGAAATCACCTTGGCATCCTTGACACCAACGGAGCATTTGGTTTTGTAGGAGTGTTCTAAAAACATCTATTTATCTTTATTTATTAAGCACATGCCAACAACATGCTCTTTGATCCTAGTCCAGATGGATCTTCATGTTTTCCCTATGTAATGGACGCCCAAAAAACACTCAACTCTATAAACACAACTTTTTATACTTAATTCCATAAAATCATTTGTCGACTTTAAAACATTCCTCATCATTTTAAGGGTAATAACGATGGTCTTAACATTTTTAAATCCAAAGATTTTGGAAATCTTATTAATTACCCTTTAAGATAGAAACGCTACCAAGCATATTATTGTAGTCTTCCCATATATCCATGTGTTTTGTTCTTTCCTATTTTAAAACCATTTGAATCTACTCAATCCTATAATCATTATTCTTTAAAATATTTTTTAAATGTTTCATTTCCTAGTGCGAATGTTATTTTTGTTTTTATTTATTTTTGTTAGGTTGGAAGTGATGAATGATGATGTAATGAAATGTTCAAATAGAAGTTTGTGCGAATACCCTTTTTGGACATACTTACGGGCTAGAGAGGCATATGACTTGTGAAGAAAGAGGACATCTAACAAGGTAGTACTCAACCAAATAGTTGATGGGGTCCCTATTGATTTGGACATGGCGTTTAACCATTGCATTTCAGTCCTAATTTGTTGGGACATTCGTGTAATGGAGTAGGTAATATAGATTAATACTAGCATATAGATATCGTGACACCTAAAAAGGTGGACCAATATTCTAGTAAAAGAATAAAGCATGTTCATCTGCCAACTAGATAATATTTTAAGAGTATTGAGTAAAATTGCATCGCCAGCCACAAAAAGTGACGAGAGCAGCAGTAGCATTCATTC
>JARHVA010006967.1:137500-335000 GCA_037957365.1 Torreya grandis | reverse complement strand
TTTGAATAACTTATATGGGACTAATGAGTTATCCAACCCTCTCATGTAGGTGGCTCAAGAATTGAATTAGGTTATGAATCCATCATTACCTATACATGTGTAGTAGATGCATCTAAAACTGAAACTATGTGATGTAATTGAAACTATGTAAGATGGGTTTAGGCCACATGGAAAATTTGAAATATAAAAATGGCTTTAGTCCACTCAAGAATTCCAACCACTGCAAATGGAATGAGGCATCAATATGGTGTGTATGGTGTCTAGAGTATATAATGTGGAGAATAGCATGGATTTATCATTCCATTTGAGAGAATTGGTACCAAACAAAATAAATGGGAATGATGTGTTGTGCACATGCCCCGAATTCTAATATTTGTGTATATGGATTCTAGGCTCAATCATAGTAATATGTGCCTACACATATTTAAAATTAAAATGGGAATGATCATGCCATGCATGATGCTCCCAATCTGAGCAAACCTATGTAATCTCATGTAAAAACTAAGTATATATTCAACATATATGATAATTTATGATTGAAACTATGAAAACATAAACTATAACTACTATACTTTATGATGATTTTGGAATCTTCTATTTTTAGGCTACCCATCAATAGTGATATAGGTAGACTATGACAAACTATGGTTCTATAGTGTACTACACTATTATCCAAAAGTGTTGTTTTTGAGATAAATTGAGACTGATCTGTGTGTGATTGTATTTCAATGTATTTTATTCAGTCTGAGATAGGTAATATGTGTTTCCATGTTAAAGTCTATTTTCTTAATGCACTAGGATTACCTGATATATATGATAAACCCTATGAATGTCCCCTCTTTTGAGTGGAGTTGTTAAACCTCTAAAATAATTATCTTCAACAGAAAATCTATGTATCATATGTGTGAGGCTAAAAATATATGATATGTATGTGATAAACCAATATAATGTGTATACATGACATCATAATGTAAAAGAGTATGAGTATAGGTTGGTAATGTATGATGTATGTTAGATCTAATATTTCAAAGGTTGTCAAGATAGATATAACAATCTAAGCATACATATGAACAACAAATCTAAATATAATCTGAGTAATCTACTTAGGGGGATGGGGTATGATGTCCATCAAGGCATCCAAGGAGGAAGGGGAGATGCATGAGGTTCTTCATGGCAATGGTAACTGGATATGAATATAACAATCAATAGAAAAATGTCATGTACATGACACATACATGAAAGCATATATACAAACACATGAGTCATGAAAAGTAAGCCAAGAGGCCACAATGGAACATGTCACTAAGCCTGAGAAATAACACACATACAAGGGCATATTCAAATGTCCACATATGAATAAAGTAAGCAAGGTTGTCATAGAGCCACATGGAAGGACATATTCAAATGTTTGCATACACAATCAAGAATCACACACAAGGACATGGGCACATATCCAAAGCATACACAAAATTAAAGGAAATGGCTTAGATCCATTAAAAAATGGCATATTTAAATGCAATTGAGTAGATGTAGAAGTAAAGAGACACAATAAGATCTAAAGTAGTAAAGCAAGAAATGAAAATGTGCATAAGCATGTGGTACAAATCCATGTAAAATTAAAGATGTACATAATTTGAGTCTATAGTAGTAGTAGTCAGAAAAAAATAGTATAGCATAAGATGATCAATATCAATATATAATTAATGTGAAATATGTGATGTGGATTATAGAGAGATATAACCTAGCAAATAAAAAATTGAGTGTATGATGTCCCTAGTGGGCTAATATAGTAATGGTGAATTGGTGCATATGTTTATATGTATATGATAAAACCAACTACACTAACATATATAGAATATGTAGTACCTATAAAATAGAAGTAATGTAAACATAGAAATGCATACAATCTAATATTTGTATTCTCTAATCAATATTAATTTTTTTAAATATTTTTGAACATATTATATTTTTTTATTTTTTTTGAGTATAAGCTATGTACAAGCAACATGAAAATGAAACTATATACAAGGAGTAAGCTAAGATAAACTATGTACAAGTAAACTGTAAAAACATACTAATTCACGAGTTTGACGAGAGACTCACTATTAAGGTGGCATGTATCAAGTAAAAGAAGAATGATGGCACATGGTGTGCAAGGAAGTATTTGAGATTTGGGATATATATGTACTAAATAATATATAGATAAAATTAACTATGAATTTTGGCTATGAATTTATGGATTTGACTGAACTAGCCTATCAACTATGGGGCTCTAGGGGACCCATCTAGTGGAAAAAGATGTAACTAGCATGGGTGATCTATATGGAGTGTTGTGGGGACTAAACAACATTGATCTAGGTCTGAATGGGGTAGACAAAGGCTTTCTAGAATGCATAGCATGTTTCTAACATAGGGGTATTCCTAATAAATGTCTCCATGGGAGAGTTTCTATACATGGTAAAGTGGTATAAGTAGACCTCACCTACACTGGTGGCTCTACTGATATCTAAGATGTGGTAATGGATGGATATGTTATTGGTGATTATCGTGTAGTTTTGTATGGAGTAGGTAAATGATACACATGTAGAAGGGCCCAAACTATAACAACTTGATTTACAAGTATATACTTAATACATATGTTTATAGTGGATGGGATGGCTCGAAGGTGTTGTATCCAAGGCCTATCGAATAACATGTCAAATGTACCATCACTAGGTACCACTATGAATCTAGTGGACACATGTGCAAGACTAACCTTTAATGAAAGTAATATCTCACAATTTGGATCTCTACGTATGGACATTGAATCTAGGAATAACTATATCTATCAGATAAATATCCTGATCTAAATATCCCAAGTAATGTTGAAGTGTAATAGTACACATATTAATGATTGACATGTTGTCAACCATGACACTCTAAATAGGATGATGGTCAATGTAATCTTGTACAAAGAATGCATATGAGTCATCATCAATGATATCATTTCCTAAGAAAGTGATAAGAGGCCTAACTAGAACTATAATATGATATACACTAATGATATTATGTAGAGAAATGTGTCCACTGTATAAGTAAGATTGAATGTTGGTAGTGGATGTGCCTGATAAGTATAATGAACACCTGAAGTGTCTACTATATCATTATTTTTATGATTTGGAAATGGATCATAGAATATTTTAATTTTCTTTATTTGAATTGGTTATGATTTGAGTATTTCTATATGAGTGCTCATATCAATGATATTAACCTATATCAAACTTGTATCTTATGTCATAATTTGATGCATCTATTTTAATTATGGCTGAGGGCCCTATGATAATCAAAAAATACATTAGAATCATAATTATTTGGAAGAGACCTAGTAATATCAACTTATTTTATTTGAGGGAGTGATATGAAATTGTAGTCTAAAAATCACTAGAGAATGTGAGTTGGCAGTTTTTGAAGATTATTAAAAGGTCTCCTTGGAAGAGTTGATAAAACTAGATGAGGAGTTGGCTCTGATGCTACATTAACTTTTTTCATTTTCTCATTCTTATTTTCATTAGGCCTCACCTTGTATGGGGGCTTATTTGGAATCTTATCATTGGAATCTAATCTAACTATGTAATTTATCTTGCCCATGCAGAAAAGTTTGATTTCTCATACCTTCACTATATGGAAAAAATATGTAAATAATGGAAACCTTTTTAATTATATGGATTTATATAATGTAATAGATAAACTTTGATTCAATATGTCCTAGAGTAGTGTGGTCCTTTTTACCAATAACGCACCATGACAATGACCTTTTATGTTGAGATGTTGATCATATACATACAAATCAATTAACTTTGGGGCATAACTTTTCTCTATTCTATGAATTTTGTGCCTACATGACTAGGACTTGGATTATTGTATTTACTTCATTTTAATTGATTTTACTATAGAACCCTAATACTCTATGATTTATAGGGTTTTGATGAACATAAGTGTAAGAAGATCATAATTAGTAGGGTAGGTTGGATGTGACCTCAAAAACCCATATGTTGAGCATAACCTGCATGCTAATACCTTGAAAGGGGATCAATCCTGATGTATATATTGTTGAAAGTTGTCATTGATGTCATGTGTTTGTGTATTGTCATTGATGCCAAGAAGAATTAGTAAGGTGAAAATTATCTTTGATGTCATATGCATTAGGTCATTGATTTCAAAGGAAGGTTAAGGTCAAGTGTTGGTTCACAAGAAGGTGGCTATGATCATTGGTATGAGGTTGATTATTTGAGATTGATAGTGTGGCTTTGAGTGATCCATTGGAGTGTCTTGTAAAGCATAGTGAGGTATGGTGAAATGATTAATTATATTAATGTGGATTTATTCAAGTTAGTGTAAGTTTCATTTCTTTGGTGAAGATATTTAGAGCTTCATGAGTTTAGAGAGAGAGAGATTATCTCCATGTCTTGTGTGTTTAAAAAGGCTAGTTTAGTCTTAGATAGTGGCCTATATGGTCTAAGGAGACTTGGTCAAAGGATAATGATGGGATATGTTGTGGATCTTGTCTTAGATTATTTAATGTGAGTATTAAGCATTAAAATGTGTCTTGAAGATCTCAAAATGGTATAGTGCTCAATAGGTCTATTTTATAGACTAGTTCTTAAGCATGGATATGGATTGTAGAGGTATGATGGTGGTGATATGGAAGTATATGAGTTTAAAGTTTTAAAATAAAGTGTTATATCATATATGAAATGTTTTTAGTTAGTCACATGACTCTTAGAGTGATCCAAAGGGGTAAGTTCTTATTTAGTGGTCTTTTCATGGACCTAGTCTTAAGACACTTGGTGGGAAAATGAGCTATCTTGAGTAGTCTAAGGCTTATGAGAAGAATATATTTATTATGTGAGAATTTTATGAGGTTATTTTACATGATTATGATGTTTTTATATAAATTCAAGATTTTCTTAGGTGTGCTCAAGGTCTAAGTGTGGCTCACAAGTATAGGCCTAGTGTGCAAAGTGACCTAATATGGCCTAATGAGAAGTCAAGTTTAGTTTTCAAGGTGATATACCTCATGTTATCTTTGATAGAGTTGTAATAGGTTATTTAAATATTTCTAATGAAGTTTTAGGTCTTGATTTGAAGGATAAAACATGAAAATAAGTTTGAATGTCTCTTGTGTGTGTAAAATGAAGAGATGAAGACCTGAAAAGGATTTTCTCATGCTTGTCAGCACCTGTGACTATTTCATTGGAATTTGATCTATTAGTGAGAGACGTAAAATTTTCCTATAAATTATTTACAAGTATTAGGATTTGGTTTTAGGGGCAGAGTTTTATGAACAAATGTTAAGAATGGAAACCAGTCAAAAACCCTTATAGTGACCCAATATGGAAGATCTTGATGGAAATGGCTCAAAATGAATTAGGTGAAATATTTTTATGATTATATAATATATATGACTCTCCCAGATACCTCCAAGTGGCATTGGTCTATCATAAGAGTACGTAGAAGCTATAGGAAATCCCTAGTTTCTCATAAATTTTATGTAATAGGTAGGGTTGACTAAGTCAAATTTGTAGAATAGATGGAGGTTGGATCTTATGAATTATAATAAATTCCCATGGTGTTTTATTAATCAGGTTTAAAACATAAAATATACTAAATTGGTCATGGAATTTATCCTATCAATTAAAAGTCTAATAGTGAAGACAGTGAGAAAAACTAGGCAGAAGTGAAAATGAGATTAGGGATGAGTTTTCATGGATTAGGAATGGATTAAATTTCATGGTGTTTTTTTGAGACATATAAAACATTTAAATATTTTCTATATGTTTTGGAGGTCATTGAAAATGTTGTTCACAAGATGACTTGTCTAGTGAAGATGAGATATTAAAGGTGTAAGGTTGAGAGATTGGTATCAAGACTAACATTGACACTAGATCATGGTATATTTCTCTATAAAAGTTACATAATGATCAAATATGATAATAAAAACACATCATAAGTCTCTAAAATTTCTCACATAGGTGCTAAAAGTCCTAATCATTATGACTAATCCACAAGGCAGAATGGCAGTTCTGAGTAAGCTAGTGGGAATGTTGAGTTGGAGGCTCCATGATCTTAGTTGAAGAAACCAATGCACATGATATTGTTTTTGGTGATATATATGACCTATAAATTATTTATATATATTTTTGAGTTAGTATAAGAATTTTAAATATGGAAGCCAAAATGGCTTGTTTGATGGAGTAAGATCTATATGAAAAGAGGTAAATAGATTGGTCTCTAATACCAATAGATGTCATGTGTGCCTATGATTATTTTGATGTAATTTTATATGATGATTATTAAAAATAATATAAAAAAAAATTAATTTCATTTAATTTAATTTATAGGTGTTCTAAGTCATTGTTTACATCATTGTGTTTTGGAGCATTCAAATAATTTTCTGTGTGTTAGTAAGATTGATGTTTCTGAGTCATTATGACCATATTTTAAGAATATAATGCACATAATTTTTTATATAGGTATCATAAGTTAATTTTAATTTATTTTTGTTTATTATTTATTCATATGAAGGTGTGAAAAGTCAAATATTCTTGACTAGTTTTTTAGCCCTATTTGTAGTTCTGAGTGAGCATATGGAAGTGGTCAGTTTGATGTCTTTTTACCTAAATGGAAATTTTTAATGGAAAATTTTAATGGAAATTATGGTGACCCTAAGGTCATGTAGGTTATATCCATGTTATTTAATTTTTTTTTTAATCAAAATTTTTGTATGCTTCAGTTCTGTGAGACAGACTTTTTGGGTGTGTGAAGACCTAATTGCGAGTAGTGATAATGATGTGGTCCAAATAGTGAATTGGAATTAAGGTGATATGTAACTATATGGATGTTATAAAGGGTATATTTTAGGCATTTATGAAGTGTTTAATACATGTGTGGATGCTTAATAAGTTTCAATAGGGATAAGTGTAACATGTTTCTTGAGAAGGCCTAATTGCATTAGGTCTCCTTCAGGGCTAATTGTGGTTTTGGTGACTGACCTATGTAGTGTCTATTTCATGTATGAAACGTGTCATTTGGTAAATTTTAAGGGTAATAAAATTATTTAAATGTTTATATATGACCAAGGTATGTGTAACCAAGAGTATTGTATTTATGCCAGGCATAATTAGCCTAATTAGGTATGCAATAGAGAAGAGACTATGACAAAATGAAAGGGAAGATTGTGAAGGAGTAGGATGTATTGAAAACCATAATAATAGGGGAGAGAGAAAATTATTAATATATAATAGTTTTTTTTCATGTATATGGCAATGTTAGTTGACCTAATAAGCCTAATAAGAGGCAATTTGAGTGAAAAGGACTAATAGGTTGTTTGAGAGAGATAGAAGAGTGTGAAGAGAAAAAAAAGTTTATCATCATCAATTAAGTGAGAAATAGGTGTACAAAGATGATCATAGGTTATAGGTGGTTGAGTTGGTGTTGAGTCACCTTGGAGGTTTCTGCGTCTTTGTAAGTTAGTGCTTGTTAAAAGCCTAGTTGAGTTGGTGCTTGACTAGTGAGGGGTAGGTGCTACTTATGGGGTTGGTACCTCACAAAATATTGATTATTTTATTATATTAACATATTAAAAGATATGATTTATTGGGTTTTATCCCACATGAGTGTTTCCTACATATATCTTGTGTTAATGTGTTGATATTTTGATTCATGTTTATGTGATTGCTTCTCTATGCATTTATTGATCACTATAATAGTTTGAAAGGTTAAAAGGAATTAAAAGAACATGTTAAGACACTGATTCAGCCCCCTTCTTAGTGGTAGTGCTTACAAAAATTATTATTAGAGCGTAATCCTTTAGAGAAAGCCTAGTAGCTACAAGGTGATCCTAAAAGCACAAGATGGCTAAGCAACTAATGAAAGAATCTTAAGAGTTGAAATATGTGGTTAAGGCTCTTAAGGAGAAAATGTGTACCTTAAAGAATGACATTGAAAAAGAGGCCAAAGAAGATGATAATACCATCAAATATCTCAAGTCTCAGTTATAGGTTCTCAATGTAAGATTAAGGTTAAAGGAAGTTGAGTGTGATAAGTTGAAGATTGAGTTTGTCTCCTTGAAGGTTGAGCATGAGAAGCTCATGTACTAGATGAGAAAGGTTGAGAAAGAGAATGAGAGGTCAGATCAATCCAAGAAGAATTTATATCATCCTATCAAAAATAATAAGTTCAACTTGAAATAAAATGAGAAAATATCAATTCCAAATAGGAAGTTTAATGCAATAAGGTATTCTAATTCATTTCATGGTTATTGCTTCACTTGTTATTAGTTTGGGCATAGAGAAAAGGATTGTATCAAGAGAAGAAATTGATCAAAAAATGATTCTAATCCACATCAAGAAAAATGTGTGAGTAAGCTTGTTTGCTTTAGTTTTCAACATGTTTGTCACATTACAATTTTTTGTAAAATTAGATTAGATAAACCCGCTACTCATAGTAAGATGATTGATGTCCCTAAAAATATATGGATACCAAATGTAATTAGTGTTATTAACATTAAGACTACCAGTGAGAATGATTTTATTATAGTAGAAAAGGGATTAGATGTGAAGAAGTTCCAAAATCATGTATTATGAGTATCTATTGATGGAGTATTAGAAAAAAAAATGGTAATCAAAGAGAGTAAGGATGATGTAAAAATCAAGCCTAAGATGTCAATCAAGACCAAGATAATCCTAAAGATAGACTATCAACCTCATGATTGAAATATGGTTGAGAGAAGTGTATTGGATAACTAGGAGTCTCTTAAGTCCATGTTATTTTATATCCCTATGAAGTGGGGTATCTTTCTCTAGGCTTCAAGGAGACACTCTTTAGTCAATAATAAGCATGTGAAGGCTTCTATCTTGATGTGGTTGCTAAAAGAAACATATGGATGACTAGTTCATAGGTAGATCATGTATGTATAACATCAAATAAGTTACATGGTCCATGAAGAGGAATGGAAGCAAGTGTTTACATCAGTCTTAGTATAGAAAGAGAGAATTTGAAGACAACTAAGAAGTATAATTATTTGCATGATCTATGTCATGGTTGAGGTTTGCACAAAGGATTGCATGATGAGACAATGAGAAGATGGGTTGAAGGAGTTAATATGTTTGAAGGTGTTCTTAAGGTCATCAAATAAATTCCAAGGTGGTCTACATGGTTAGCTAGTATGGTAGAAGGAAAGTTTTGCTCATATGGATGATAGTGTGTTTATCATAAAAGCATATAGTAGAGGTGAAATAGGGGGAGCTAACTCAAGTCTCTTGAGTATAATATGTGATATTTCCATGACTATTGTAAAGAGTCAAGGAGTAGTTATTTATTATTTATATAGTCATGATTTGAGGTTTGATGGTCTAAGGCATCTATATAAAGGCTTATTGGTCATATCAATCATCAAAGGTCAAATATGCACTCAAGTGGTTAAATAGGTCATAAGGAGCAGTTTAGGTATGTTCACTTCAATTGGGATAATTCTAAAGTGTGTATAGAGTAAGGGGGAGTATGTGTGAGATGTTTCAAAGGTTCAGGAAGCATGTTTTGTTTAGTATGATTTGAGATCCCAAATGAGAACAAACATTGAGAAGTATGTATGGACAAAAAGGGAGCTTGTTGTTTCTAAGAGTGGTCAGGACCAAGGATAAGTTGACTATGTGTGGATGACCTTGTGAGAGTGTGTATGAACCTTTATAATTAATGTCAAAGGGAGAGAAAGCTCTTGATGGTCAAAATTCATGTGGGAGAAATTTATTGATGAAATTGTTCAGTTTAAGAGAGAAGAAACTTGTTGAGAGTAGTGTAGTTTTATAATGATTAGTTCATTTGTGACTTGACATCAATATGGTTTGCCATCTACTACAAAAGGGAAGGTTTTTAAAAGTTATCATTGATGTCTTATGTTTGTGTATTGACATTTATGTTAATGAGGATTAGTAAGGTGAGAATTTTCTTTGATGTGATATGCCTGAGTTCATTAATGTCAAAGGAAGGTTGAGGTCGAGTGTTGGTTGATAAGAAGGCGGCTATGATCATTGGCATGAGGTTGACTTTTTGAGCTTGCTAGTGTGGCTTTGAGTGATCTAATGGAGTGTCTTGTGAAGAATAGTGAGGTATGGTAAAATGAGTGATTATAGGAATGTGGAGTTATTTGAGGTAGTGTAAGTTTCATATGTTTGGTAAAGATATTTAGAGCTTCATGAGTTTAGAGAGAGATTGTCTTCATGTCTTGTGTGTTCAAGAAGGCTATTTCAATCTTGGGTAGTGACCTATATGGTCTAAGGATACTTAGTAAAAGGATAATGATGGGATATGTCATGGATATTATATAAAATGACTAGAGGTGAGTAATAATATTTATAAGGTGTCTTGAAGATCTCAAAATGGTATAGTGCTCAATAGGTCTTTTTTTATAGACTAGTTCTTGAGCATGGATATGTCTTGTAGAGGTATGATGGTGGTGATATGGATGTGTATGATCTTGAAATTGTGAAATTTAGTGTTATTTCACATATTAAAGATGTTGAGTGAGTCACATGAGTCTTAGAGTGAGCCAAAGGGGTAAGTTATTTAGTGGTCTTCTCATGGACCTAGTCTTAAGACCCTAGGTGATAGAATGAGGTATCATGAGAAATCTAAGGCTTATGAGATTAAAATTGGTAGTATGTGAGAATGGTGTGATTTTTTTTGACATGAGTATGAGGTTTTGGTAGAAGTTCAATAGGTTTCAAGGTGTGTTCAAGGTCTAAGTGTGGCTTACAAGTATAGGCCAAGTGTACAAAGAGACCTAGTGTGGCCTAATGAGGGGTCAAATTCAATTTCCAAAGTGATAGATCTCATGTGAGACTTTATATAGGTGTAAGAGGTTATTTCAATATTTCTCATGAAGTTTTAGGTCCTGATTTAAAGGGGAAAATATGAAAATGAGTTTGAAGGTCTCTTATGTGTGGAGAATGAAGAGATGAAGACCCAAGAAGAATTTTCTCATACCTGTTGGAATGTGTGACTATTGCATGGGAAGATAATATATTAGGGAGATATGTCAAATGGTACTATCAATTATTTCCAAGTATTAGGATTTGGTGTTAGGGGTAGAGTTTTATGAACAAATGTTAAGAATGGAAACTAGTCTAAATCCATCCTAAAACTCTTATATTGACCTGATATGGAAGATCATGATGGAAATGGATTAAAATGAATTGGATGACCTAGTTTGATGATTGGATCATGTATAGGACTCTCCTAGGTACCTCTAGGTGGCATTGGTCTATCATAAGGCTGAGTGGAAGCTATAAGAAATCCCTTATTTCTCATAAATTTTGTATAACAGGGAGGGTTGATTGTGTCAAAATTGGATAATGGATGGAGGTTGAATATTTTTACTTATAATTAATTATCATTGTGTTTTATTAGTAGTTTATATACTTAAAATATACTAAACTAGTCATGGAAGTTGGCATATTCCTTAAAGGTCCAATAGTGAAGAGTGTGAAAAACCAGACATAAGTGAGAATGAGTTTAGGAATGATTTTTCATGTATTAAGAATGGATAAAATTTCATGGTTTTTTTATCAAGGCCTATAACACATTTCTATATTGGCTATATGTTTTTCAGGTCATTGAAAAAGTTGAAAAAGTTATTCACAAGATGACTTGTCTAGTGAAGATGAGATAATGAATGTGTAAGGTTGAGAGATTGGTCTTAAAGACAAGTATTTTCACTAGACCATGGTATATTTATATATTAATGTAACATAATGATCACATAGGATAATACACATAGGTGTTGAAATTCATAATCATCATGACTGGTCCACAAGGTTGAATGGTAGTTCTGAATAAGCTAGTGGGAGTGTTGACATTGAGGCTTTATGCTCTTAGATGAAGAAACCAATGGAAATGATATTTTTTTATGTGATATATATTATCTATAAATTATTTATATAATGTTTTTAATCAGTATAAGAATTTGAAATATGGAATCCAAAATGGCTTGTTTGAATGAGTAATGTCTGTAACAAAGAAGGTAAACATATTGGTTTGTAAGACAAATAAATGTAATGTGTGATTGTGATTATTTCTATTTAAGTTTATATGAGGATGATAAATTATCATATAAATCCTTTGGAATTTTATGTAATTTATTCTACAATTTTTCTAAGTCATTGTTTACATGACTACATTTTGGAGCATTCAAGCAGTTTTTTGTGTGTTGGTATATGACTAGAGTTAAAGAATATAATTCACATGAGTTTGTTATATAGGTATCATAGGTTAATTTTAATATATTAATATTCATTATAAAATCATATAAATGTTTGAAATTTAAACTTTCTTAACTAGTTTTTGAGGCATGTTTGTAGTTCTAAGTGAACATATAGAAGTGGTCAATTTGAGGTCTTTTGACATGAATGGTGAAGTTTAATGGAAATGATTATTAACCTAAGTTAATTTAGGTTATATCCATTTTAATTAATTATATGTTTTTTTTAATAATATTGTTTATATGTTTTAGTTGTGTGAGACGAACTTTCTAGGTGTGTGAAGACCTAATTGTGAGTAGTGCTAATGTTGTGGTCCAAATAGTGAATTGTACTTAAAGGTGGTATGGACATATATGAATGTTATCAAGGGTATATTTTAGCTATGTATTATTTTTTTCATATATGTGTGGAGGCTCAATAATTTTTAAGAGGGCTACATGTAACGTGTTTCTTGAGAAGGCCTAATTGCATTAGGTATCCTTTAGGCTTAATTGTGGTTTTGGTCCTTATGAGTGACAAATGACCTATATAGTGTATGTTTAATGTATTAAGTTTGTTATTTGATCCATTTTAAGGTTAATCCAAGTGTGTAAAGTTTTTTTTCTAATCAAGGTATGTGTAAGTAAGAGTCTTATATTTATACAAGGCATAATAGGCCTAATTAGGTGTGTAGTAGAGAAGAGACTATGAGCAAATAAAAGGGTATATTGTGAATAATTAAGAGGTATTAAATAACATAACAAGAGGGGAGAGATAATATGATGAATATATAATATATTTTCTACATTTATATGATAAGGCCAGGTAACCTAATAAGCCTAATAAGAGGCAAGTTGAGCGAAGAGGCCTAATAGGCTATTTGAGAGAGATAAAAGAGCATGAAGAGCAAAAGAAGGTGATAATCATGCATTGAGTGAGAAATAGGTGTTTAAATTTGATCAAATGTTCCAAGTGGCTCAATTGGTGTTGAGTCACCTAGGGGGTTGGTACCTCCTTGCAAGTTGGTGCTTGTTAAAGGCCTAGTAAAGTTGGTGCTTGACTAATGAGGGGTTAGTGTTCCTTGTGGGGTTGGTGCCTCACTAAATATAGATTAATTTTTTATATTAATATAGTCCAAGATATGTTTTAGTGGGTTTTATCCCCCATGAGGTTTTCCCACATATCTCTTATGTTCATGTGTTGATATCTTGATTCATGTTTATGTGATTGCTTCTCTATGCATTGCTTGATCCTATATGGTTTTAAAGGTTAAATGAAAAGAAAATAATGTTTTAAGACAATACTTCACCCACCCACCCCCCTCCCCCCCCAACCACACCCCCACCATCTCATTGGTAGTTCTTCCAAAATTTATCCCAATATAAATGTTGGTGTAAGTGAGAGTGATGCTAATATGCCTGAGTATGAATGCCAATTTGAATGCTTTAAGTGTAACTTCAAACTAGAAATCTAGGTAAAAATAATATCTAGTGTATTTTAGATGGATGTATTCATAAATAGGGGTAAATAGGGATTAATTACCTTAATTTACATAACCATTTATGAGTTTATTCATCAAAATTTCCATCTAAGGGATGAATGAATGAGATTAGTCTTTATATAGTGTTTTGTTTCTTGTCGAGACATGAAATGAGTCTAAGCCAATCCTAAGATGCTTTAGGTAATTGAAATATATCCTTTAGGGAACAATAACACTACCCAATTTTATAATATTGCACTTCACTATAGACTGAAGGGGCCACACTAATGTCTAGGTGGATGGCACATGTGTGAAAGGGTCTAGGATGCCTAGGAGATGACTTGATGTTGATTTTGGGATATTTGGGCATGGGATGACTGCATATATATGTTAAAAAATTATAAAAATATGCCCTAACATAGGTCTATAGATACGATAAGGATAGGGTGGTCTCAAGTGACACTCGTTGCATTAAATGACATTTTATATTAATACAAATCCAACCACTTATAACTTAACTAGGTTTTGTACTAAATCAAAGGAGTAGAGGAAATCCAATTCATATATTTCAACCATTAGGGGGAAAATTAAGGCCAACTTTATGTAATTCATCCTTAGGAAAATCCATATCAACTTCATCAATATAATCTAAGTATTTATTATTGAGTATTATTTATCT
The DNA here is from genome assembly GCA_037957365.1 of Torreya grandis. Taxonomy (NCBI): domain Eukaryota; kingdom Viridiplantae; phylum Streptophyta; class Pinopsida; order Cupressales; family Taxaceae; genus Torreya; species Torreya grandis. Next base: position 320,566 of record JARHVA010006967.1, on the reverse strand, counting down.
TTAAGATTAGGTCAAGGTGCAAGTGTGAACACAAATAACACATGTTAAAATATACACTAGAATCCCTGAGGTCAGGCTAAGGTAACTAATGTAATGGATGGGATATGTATTGGGTTGGGTTTTAGGTGGATTAAGAATTGGAATGGGTGGTGGAAAGGGATTCTCATGATGAGTGAAAAGATACAGGTAATGCCATGATACCAGTTGGGAACATATAGTTATATGGAAATAAAGCTACAAGTTCATTAAATTATTGACATTATAAGGAGGCAAAACTTTTGATTGATGTTAGGATGGTGAAATGAGGGATAGTAAGTTGAAGGAATTTTAGGAATAGAACAACTATATCAAGTTGGCTATGCCTAGTCAATGCCATCCATAAACATGAATGATATAGAATGAGGCTAGACCCAAGGATAATAAGTAACATGGTGGAGGTAAGGATCTAAGCTTGGATCATTTTATATTTTCAACCTTTATTATGTGGGAGGACAATGATTTTTGGGTTGGGAAATTTTTATTGTTCCTCAAAGGCATTGAGAGAGTCAACAATGAGGTGTAGGATTGAGATGGAATTAAAAATATTTATCCTAAGATCAATATTGATATCATACTATATGTTAACCATGGGACCAAGTGCCATAACCCAATGTAAAATACATCTAAAAATATTGACTGTTTCATAAATTTTCATCCAAAAGGGATTAGGTAATGCATAATTATATGCCATTATCTAAATGGATAATGTGAGGGCTTGATGTGTTGTTAAATTAAGGTTTTATTTGTATTGTAAAATTGGACAAGCTATAGATGATATTTATGGATTATATAGCACCTAAATCTTATACACTTGGAAAACTCATACCTTGGCTATTCTTCCCAGTTCTGGATCTTTTATGACTTTTACAAGTCTTGCATCAGCCCTATCTTATGCTATTTTTCCTATATATCTTACTTTGAATAGTCTTATGTTGATGACCCAAGCCTTATATCTTATCCATAATTCTTAAACAGTACTTATATTCCATCTATACAAGTTATAAACATGTACCTACTTTCCTACTCTGAAAACACTAACATCCAAAATAGACACTAGTGGTAATGTTAGTGTCCTGACCCTATGTAAGTGTCTAGTGGCCTAAAGTCATCCAATTTACAAATTAAACATATTTTAATAGCTTTCTAAGTGATTTAATTTTATTTATGAATTGTTTAATACTAAAATATTGATCTAAGGTGATATTATTCTTCACCCTAGATTTACATTAAATGTGTATATAGAAATAAAATGGCACAAGGGTGATAATCAGATATATAGTAGGACAATTAGATGCTAAACTCAGTTATAAGCATACACTTATTCATTATGATAAGATAGTCTGACTATGCAAAGTAAAACTATGATAAATATAAAAATGATAAATAAGTGATGTACATAGCTTGTTCTGATGCTATTGTAGTCATGGACATGGAACATGCAATAAGCATGAAAGAAGGATATTTCGGAATAGTAATTAAATAATGGATTTGAGGTTTCTATAATTTTAGAAATTATCATCATCCTATGATGGTTATGTTGATACTACTATCTATGTTTGATATAAGTGTCCTATAAAGAATATATATTAGAATAAGATGCACCCACCTAGATGCTTCTGGGTATTTCTTCACCTTCACTCTAGTGCATTCATGTTTATGTCATAGACACTCACTTATTATGAAATGGCAAAGCCCTAGTTATCCATCTCCATAGTAACTTAGGGTAAAAATGGGTTAGTGGGCACATAATGTCGATATGACCCCAATGACCCCATTATCATAGGGTACTGCCTACATAGCCAATGTTCCAAAAGTATGCCTTAGACTCATATATTTATCCCCTATATGGTGTATTTTGTGTGAATCATACAATATCTTACAAATAAAGTATAATAATGACTTATCTTATAACTTAGCAAATCAGGTTCTTGGGTTCATCCTTTGGTACTTCAAACCTCTGGATGTGTAGTCCCTATGCCAAATATGGAAATAAGAATAAATAGGGATGATTTGTTTAATGGAATACTCTTTGAATGATCTTTGGTAATAATAATTAGTATTATTACCATTTTTCTAGGTGAGGAATGAATGAGAGTGCATATTATATTTATATGAATCCCTCTGGAGTAATAATTCATATTAAATATCTAGGTCAACCATTAGGATAGATTTCATTTGAAAAATTGCTAACTTTATGGCATTGAACACTTACATTAGGATGGGATAGTAGCATTGATACTACTATTTATCCTAGATGTTAGTGTTTAGGGAGCACAAAATAAGGTACATGTTTAGAACTTGTATAAATGGAAGATAAGTAAATTTTAAGCATTCTAGGTAAGATGGAAGACCTAGGTCATGCACATAAGGCTGGTTGGATTAAGGGATTGAAAATACAAATGTCACAAGAAGCTTGACAATAGGGAGAGGGGTTTACATGGGGAAAAGTTTGCATGCAAACCAAAAAATAGAATTCAAAATTAATCAAATTTGAAAAGTAATGTGAATAAGTCAAAATTTATGAAAATAAATTTTCTCAAGGGGTTTTGAATACTAGACCACTCCACTTGGAATATTTTAGTAAAATATTAACCACCAACCCTCCTAGGAGCCTACATGGAATTATACATGCACCAATTTATATTTAAATCTTTTTTATTTTATTTTTTAAATATATATACAGTGCATGTAAAAATTAATTCATAAAAGATTTTAACTTTTAACTTTTGGAAGGATAAAAGGGTAGAAATAATAGTGGGATCCTTCTACATTTCAATGTAAAATTGATATTTATTAAAATAATTACTTAATAAATATTGTCAAATAATTATTACTAGCCTTTATATGCTGTGTTGGTTGGAAATGGCATACCTATAGTAGTGTAAGTTTTCACAATAGATTGTATGAGCCATTTGAGACTTTCAAAATTTGCAGTAATTCTTCAAATCCTCCTAAAAAGTATTCGAGACCCTCAAAATTATAATTTTCAGCCAAAAAATATCCACTTTCAAAATTTTGAAGTTGGTTCAATCATACAATGGCACTTAAGGGAGGAAAAAAATAATTTATAATCTTCAATAAGCCTTCACAAGATCTAAAAGTGATTTTAAGAGGCTAAACAAATGTTTTTAGCAATAAAAAATGACAATGAACAAAGAAAAGTTTAAATAATATATTTTTTCTAAATTTTCCATCCTTAGAACACCATAAAGGGTTGTACCATCATGCCCAGGGGATAAAAATTATGCTAGGTGATTTTGGTTAGATATCTGGATGATTATTTGAAGTTTTTTCTGTTTGATGTTGGGTTTTTAGGCTTCCACATGTAACATAGAATCAAAAAAAAAAATTCAAATGACTTCCATGCCTATACACCAATTCGTTAAGCTAATTTTTGTGTAAAAAAAAGTGATGGTAAATTCTCATGAATGTCACAAGTTATCTTGCTAACCAATCAACACATCATATATATTTTCAAACCATGAAAATATAAATAATATGCAATGTAAAATATATGTTGGATCTAGACATGTGAATGATAGTAAAGAATAATCCAAATCAAATTCTACATAGCGACACAAAAATAACATGTGAAAATATCTAAGAGTTATAAAACCCATAAATGATGATATTCATATATCTAAGAAATAAATAACCCCAATTCTTAGTATTCCTCTTCTCACTTCCTCTCTAATAATATTCTTCAAGAAAGCCTTAAATTTTTTTTTGACACACAAATATAAATTCACTCAATGTATTTGATTTAATTTACAATACTAGTAAAACCTATTTATAATGGAGATGAGGGGAGGTGACAATTGTAACCAATGGGCCCATCCTTCCCCAATATTTATTTTTAAGTGAAAGGTAAGTTATAAACAAGTTATGTTTTATTATTTATTTATATGAGATTTTTTAGCATATTTTTTAATAAATGATTTATTATTTAATTACTTAAATGTATTATGGGTCTAAATAACCCACTTAGCATTAAATGTTCTAACACTCTCCCATAATGATAATGGGATAAATTTCATAGTCACCTTGATATATAAAAATTATACTATGTACATAATTGAGAGATTTAAAAAAATCATCATGCCAAACATCACCTTTTGAAACAAAAATAATTATAATCTATAAACTACTATAGAATAAGTCTAGGCTATTATGATTATGAGACTGCATCTTATAGTTTCTCATGAATAATAATCTAATCAATATTGGATCATTTTATAACATAAGGACCTCTATTATAATATGCTTTTAAGTATTGGTATTTAAAACTAAAACATCAACATGAATTTTAATCAAATCACATAACTTTCACATGAAGTTTGCAATGCTTTATAATGATAATAAGTATAGAGAATAAAAGAAACACATGGACATTAGGAAGTGAAATTTCCATGCACACTCCCACTCAATATAAACTCTAAGAGACCTATCATTGCATGAAACTGACATGAATTAGTATCACCAAATGGGTTTTTCAAGATATTTTTCACTTGTTCATCTATAGGATAGAATTGTATATAAATATCACCATTGAGGACATTCTCTTAGGTAAAGTGCACATGAACTTCAATATTTTTAGTTTGTTGGTGTTTTACTAGATTGTTCAATAGAGCTATACAACTTTTTTTATCATAAAGAATGATGGTACCATGAGAAACATCCAAATTAAGTTCTCCCTACAACCTTTGCAACCACATGAATTTTTTAGAAGATTCCATAACACTTATGTACTCTACTTCAGTACAAAAGATATATAAAATAGGTTACTTTTGAGTGATCCATGTGATAACACCTGAACTAAACTTAAACACATATCTAAAAGTAGATTTGTGATCTATAGTATCACCATCATGGTCAACATTACAATAAACATATAATTTATCATTATCAATGGAAGAATAAAACAAATCATAATTAATCCTTCCTTTTATATAACAAAGAATACATTTAGATAATTTATAATGATCAAAATATGATTCCTACATAAATATAGAAAAAAAACCAACATCATATGAAATATTTGGCTTAATAATGGTTAGAAAATCAAACTACCAACAAGTTATCTATACATAGTAGGGTTATCTTTCTTGCATGCAAGTTTTGGATCAAGTTTAACACCAACTTAAATAGGATTAGATGTATATTTAAAATCAAGAATATTAAACTTAACAACAATATTATGTGCATATTGAGATTGTGAGAAAAAAATAGAATGTTTATCTTGAAATATAGTCATTCCTAAAAATGACGAAGAATGTCTAAATCAGCTATTTCAAACATTTGACTTACTTTATTCTTATATTTATGAATTAAAATAGTTAGATCACTAGTAATAAAAATTTCATCAACATATAAAATAATTAAGATAACATGACCATTTTCAATATTAACAAATAGATCATTATCAGAATATCAATTAGATAAACCTATTTCTTAGATAAAAGAAGTAATTTTAGAGTACCAAGATCAAGGATTTTTAAACCATACAAGGATTTATTTAACTTACACATATAATTTTGTTTTTTAGGGTCAGTAAAACTTATAGGCTGAGTCATGTAGATTTGATATTCTAAATCACCATTTAGAAAAGCATTATTAACATCTATTTGGTGGATAACCTAACCTTTTTGGGCTATAAGATCAATAAGTAATCTAATAATAATAATTATTTATATAGGAGCAAATGTTTAAACATAATAAAATATGGGTTTCTATGTAAATCCACAAGAAACTAATCTAGATTCAAGCTTGTCAATTTTACCAATTGAATTATATTTGATTTTATAAGCCATCTAGAACTAACAATACACCTTTTACGTAGATGTGGGAGAAGATCCCAAGTCTCATTTTTAATTAAGGATTTGAACTCAAATTGCATAGAAACATTCCCTATATCATCCTGAATGGCTTCCTTAAAGGATTGAGGGTCACATTCATACATAGTCATTAAGGCATGATAAAAATGTTGAATCTTAGTCAATTTATTAATATTATCAACATTATAAGATTATATTATGGATTCTACCCATTTAGGTCTTTTATATTGAGTATGAAACTCAGGGGGTTCCTAATACTCTAAGTTATCCAAATATAGATCAACTTACTTTAGGGAACTTATTTCTTCATAGGGAGAAACAAGAAAGCTAGGTTTATCAAAATAATAACATTGAGAAGGTTCCAAGAGGGCTCACAAAATATTTTTTCAAAAATAATACCATTCATATTCATAATGATCTATCTTTTAGATGGATTATATACTCTTGGAACATTACTATTACTTTCATAACTTACAAAAATAAAAGAATAGGATGTAGGATCAAGCTTCTTTATTTTAAGCTTACGAACAAAAATATAAGTAGCGCTACCAAAGATCCAAATATGAGACACACCAGGTTTATTTTTAGACTACATTTCTAAAGGATTATAAATATGAAAAACTTTGGTAGGGACTCTATTCAGAATGTGAACACAAATATTTATGGCTTCTACTAATAAGAACTTTTGAACATTTTTAGAATGCAACATTGTTATATTCATTTCTATAATGGTCTAAATTTTCCTTTTAGAAATACCATTTTTATAAGGGAAACAGGGAGTTTTTAGTTTCCTTTAAATACTACAACTAATTCATAAAGAATCAAGCTCTTTACTTTTGTATTCACCAAGATTATCATATCTTAATTTCTTAATAGAAACAATAGAAGCATTTTCAAAACTAGCTTTAAATTCCTTGAATTTATATAACACTTAATATTTATTTTTAATGAAATATGACTAGAGCATTCTAGTATAATCATATACAAAATCAATAACATAAAAATAACCAATAAGAGATACAACTTAAAGATGTATTGAAACATCATTATGAATAAACTCTAAAGGGTTAGAGAAAATTTCATCATGGTTATTGTGAAAGGGATTAGTATGTTGCTTACCACGTAAAAAACATTCACAAGTTTCATGATGGAAAGAGATAGAAAGTAAACCAAAAACAAGATTATGAGAAGACATATCATGTAAAACTATAAAATTAACATGTCCTAATCTTTCATACAATAATTTAGATTCATTTTAACTATGAGATAAAAGTAAATATGTATAAGTAGTAAAAATGTATAAGCCATTTTTTTAACATGTTCAACTATCAAAAAAATAGATTGATTTATAATGGAACAACTATTTTTAATAAATGTTAAAATGAAATTATCATTCTTAGGTTGAGAACAAGATAATTTTTTTTTACTAAGCTTAGGTATATAAAACATCATTAATAACAACATTTGTAATTTTTTCTTTCCTTACTTAGTTACTTCTAAAAATGAATTAACTCCTAAATAGATCTTTTCAAAGGTATATATAGAATCCTACAAAATATTATATAATCAATTCATATGCTGTGATTCATCAATATCTAGAATCCATTCGTTCTCATTTGAAGTAAATTAAGAAGCATATAAAGTAATAACATTTAAATTCTGATCCTAATTGTTATTCTAATTAGGGTTTTGGTTATTTTAAATTTTTTTATTATAATTCTTCCATTTATTATTTTTAGACTACTAATTTTTCACTTTATCTTGGTTTTTATAACATGTTTTCATTATATGATCAAATTTACTAGATAAATTTCAATTTATATTAAACTTAAGTTTATGATTCTTATTACCAGATATCTTATTCTAATTTTTACCTTTAGAAAAAATAGGGTTATGTTTATAGTTTCTATTGTTCTCATAAATAGGGTTGAGAGTGAGAAGTTACTTAGTGGCATTCTCTTTAGAATTTAAATTATTCATAACATGATATTCTTGAGTCAAAAGAGTTGACAGAGTATTGAGGTCTAGGATATCTTACTCTTTTTGATACTTTGAATTCAGAATTGAGATAAAATTACAAAAAGTCATGAATGTTAAGATGAATAATAAAAAAAATTAATTGATCTTGAATAAAATTATATTAAAACCATCTAAGTGATATTTAATTTTTTAATTTTAACAATAAAATTAAAAACCTTTTCATCACCTTTCATACAAGAATTAACTTAATAAGTTTAGAGAGATGATTTCCATCATGCATTGACTCAATAACTTCCCAAACATCACTAGGAAAATATTGATTACCAATGTGGGTTAGGAATTCATTCTTAACACTTTACAAAATAATTGGCATGGATTCTTGTGAACTCTATTGAAATTTATTTGAATGTTTAGGTGCTACATGTCATCATGATGGGCCTTTTTCAATATCAATGATAATGTTCCACAAATTTTGAGCCATAAATTTCACTTTAACATGAATTTTTCATATGTTATAGTTAGATCCATTAAGTATTTATGATTTATATAGAATAAAATTAGGAGAAACCAATGATTCTTTTAACATTGACATTATAACACTAGATAAATCATGAATTTGAACCCTTTTTAAATGTGAATTTATAATATTTTGAAAATAAAGTAAATTTTAAGTGTAAAAAACAATATTCAGATTTATGATAAACAAAGCAATAAAATTATTAAATACTACAACAAAATGAGGTGTCACAAGTGTCACAAAAATACACTAATGTATGAAAAATTATTGAAAAAAGATAAATTTTAATGTAATTTTTATTTCATTTGATATTAAATAAAATTAAAATCATAAAAATGTAAAATTTGTTCAAATATATGCTAGAGAATATGAAAAAAATTAATGTAAAATGCACTAAATTATGTGTTGTAAGAGTCGCACACAAAATAAATATTCATAAACTATGATTAAAATTTGTGAAATCAATAATGTGAGGTTTCAAAAGAAAAATTGGACCACATGAATGCATTTAGAATGTGTCAAAACCTAAGAATTCACTAGCTAGATGACTATGGTTGACAAGGTTTACATTAGGTGAAATGTTGTAAGGTCAACAAGAGTGAGAGGGGTTTACATATGAGAAAGTTTACATGAAAACCAAAAAATAGAACTTAAATTTAATGAAATTTTAAAAATTAACTTGAATACATCAAAATTGATAAAAAAAAATTACTTAGGGGTTTCTGAATGCTAGACCATGTTAGAGGTAGAAACCACTAAGAGGGGGGGGTGAATTGGTGGTGGCAAACAATCCAATTAAATATCCAAACTCTTAATCATTCAATAAAATAATTCATTAATAATTAAATATGTTTATATAAATTAACAAATACATAACTCAATATTACACACACAACACAAGATCTATGTGGGAAACCCTCTTGGGTAATAAAACCCAATCTCAAGCCTAAAAACACATGGACTACTTATACTATAAAAACTATGCAAACATGAGACTTTAGTGAATAACCTATTACACAAGTATCAGCTACCCCTAAGATGGTCAAGTCCTTATAACTAGGCATTAATGAAACACTCATTCCATAAGGAACACCTACCCCTAGGATGTTCACGTCCTTTTAACCTAGATGTTGAGCACCCTCCCAACACCTATGATATGAAAATACCCACCTTTGAACAAATTTATTTAACACATTATGATGTACCTATGATTTTAAAATACCCTCTTTATCTCATACAAGACTTTCACATAGGCATGCCATAGTCTATCTTTCTCTGCACTCAAATTGCCCTCATATACACACTCAAACTTGCAAATCCTTCTTTTATTTGATTCTCTCCCCAATCTTAAAACCTACAAGAGCACTATATTTGACATTATAAATATAACTTACAAGTCATACACATAATCATCAACCTTGTTTACTCTAAAAACCATCCACTAGGAACACACCCTTTCTTTTTTCCTTCACTCTTCAACTCTTACACACACCTCTTCTTGCAAGTCTAGAAATCACCACCTTTGATTTCACCTTTTATACATCCATCATGATTATTATCTTCTAGGTAAGACATAATACTTGTCTTAGCTTTTAATACATCTAACATAGCTCAATACCATCCACACAGGTCAACCATAGACAACGTGGGTCACACTTATGTAGTTACACCTTTCAATTAGGCCTTAGTTGCCCTTATAGGTCTCATGGAGACCTATTCACCCATTTCAAACTTCATCAATAAATTTACAAAAACATGACCACTTAAAAATGAATAGGTCCACTCCACATGACCTCTTAAACATCCTCAAATGATTATAGTCATGATTACACACATCTACATATACTAAATCTACTCAAATATCAGCCTTATACACAAGAATACCATGAATAAAAAAATAATCAATTTATAAACATTTGTTCATACTAAATATGGATTTGTTAAACCTCCAAAATCCGTATAGATAATCCTAATGGAGTCTTAAAAAATCTCAAAAATCTCAGTCACATCAAAACATCCAAATACCATCAGAACAAACTCAATCTTCCTTCTTGGGTCACTTTAAGACCATGGTCAAACACACAATCAAATTTGGAGATTAATATATATGATTTAAAAAAATTCAAACCTTATAACTAGATTAAATAGATTCACCTTAAAGTCATATGAAACTTTTATTTTTACTACACCAATAATATCATCCTAGATCAAAAGTTATAGCTCAAAAACTAAGCACTATTAATCCTTCTTTAATTTAAATATTCAAATTCCAATGGTCATTATTAAACATCAAACACTTTGTCAACATCTTGTGCCTCTCATATCTTGAATGAATATGCATAATTTATCTCCTTCTAGATTAGCTTGATCTTTAATTATGCTAAATATCTATAAGTTTGAACTCATCTTGTGCTCCCTAGTAATTTTGACCAAATATGCATTATTGATATCCCCAAAATTAACTCAATATTTACCTTTGATTACTATTAAACATCAATAACTAGTCATCATCTCACTATTTCTTAACAATTTGGAACAAATGCACTCTATTGATCTCTCTGAGAGTACCTTATACTTTAACCAGGTTAAACATCAAATAATTTGACCTCTTTGACTCTATATGCATCATAGATCTACATTTGTAAGAACAATATCTCACCATTATATCCTTATATGGTCGTAATCTTTACCTTTTGAAAATTTGGCTAAGTATGGAAACCTATACAATCTTCCTTGAAGGCTGTCTTTGAACCTTAATAAATTTTATTGCATTCAATCACATGTCTTGAAATTTAAACCATATGATCTTCTTTCATAGGGGAATCCATCCATATATAAATCTAATCTTGGCACCTTCACACATGTGAAATATAACACCATTAAAATACTTAATTGAATTTACTTGAATTATACATTAATCTTAGATTGATTTTGTGTCATATATTTTTAATGCAATTAAGTGTGCACCGTTAGATATCCTTTGCATATTTGGTTAAATATGGGAAAAATTGAAAACTACCTAAGAATCCAAATTTACACAGGTATATCCTTTACTCTGCTCAATTGCATGACCTAAAACATGGACCATAACAACTTAGGACCAATGTGATCACACCCATATGACCAACTCCCCCTGACTCATCCATACGTGGTAATGGTGATGTCAATAAATTACCTACTCAGAGTTTTTTTCCACAAAACCACCTATGCCAAGATGAAGATAATGAAGAATTGGATGAATACCATGCACTTATACAATTTCTCCAATCATCCTAAACCTATTATAATACCCCTCACACATACTCAATACTTTAGACCTATCCCTAATCATGCCAAAACTAAAGATCAACCAAGCCTACTTTAAGCATACTATGAAAAACACATGACATAATTTATCATTGAAAATTATAATATCAAGACACTTTATACACTCACCTAGACAGATCCATGACACCACTGAAAACTCTCTAATAATCTCCCCCTTTTTAATTGATGTCAACACCCATCATACAACTCACATTCCTTTTCTTTCTTCAAGCACTCTCATAATAGTAAACTTTTCCCCCTTTGACATAATGAAAAAGTTTTCATAAAATGATCTTGAGGACCTAAAAAGACTACCAATAAGAGAGGAAAACATTATAAATATGATAAACAATCTTCCTTAACTTGAGCCTACCTTTTCTTTCCTTGACAATTTCCTCTTGTTACATGTCAACACTCTTTACAACCAAACACTACAACCAATGAAGAAAGAACACACAAAAGTAATGAAATATGATGGAAATTACCAAGAAAAATTTGAGATGGACTCCCTCTAAGATCTCTAAGCCATTTCACCTCTTGAGCATCTTTAGATCTTCACTTGCCATGAAGAACCACCACATATGCTTACTAACCTTCTCTCTCAAGCCACCTCAAGGACTACCAATATAACTTTATGCTACTTAAAAAATAAGAAACATGTTATAAAACAACATGATAACTCAACTTGAAACACTCATGCCTTGATATTTTGGATAAACTAAGCAAAAACATCAAATCTTCACACTAGGTCTATCTAGACTCATTGTAGCCCTACCTAGAAATTGCAGAGCCCATAACTTTTAGTAGACATACTTTCAAGACTTGAAACTTCATATATTGAGAAATCTCATATGCACACTTAATCACACCAATTTTAATCACCTAGATCCTCCTTTGAAACATACTGCCTTAACAAATATACTAGCTAATTAGGCCTCCATTTTGACAAAAAAATTGAATAATTTGAAACACACAAAACTTCAAATCTATATGAAGCTCGATTTGACAACCCATTTTTATCATTAAACCTATTAATAATCCTAAGATCTCAAATCATAAGTTAAAATACTTTTTTAGCATAGCCCAAAACTTTAGAATATTAAAACAAACAAGGTCAACAAACCTCCTTCTAGTCAATGCCCACCTATGAAACTTCTTGTACACCTGGAGACAACCATAATGATCCTATAGACACTCTTACATTCTATTATGTTCTGAATAACACCATAGAAATAATTTCTTCTCCATTAAAAGTATTCTTTTAAGAAACATAGACATAGACCTCTTATAAACCATAATTCTTTAAAACAAAGTGAAGCCAAGAGTGGCCCACATCTCCTCTATAACCACTAGAATCCTTTTATATATATAGGAATTATTATTCTTGAACTTATTAGTTTAAAATTTGATAACTTGTTCCTTTTCTACATCACTCATTTTCTCTTATATGATAGGATGTATAACATTTGGAGCAACTATGAAATCTTGACATACCCTGATCACTGAAGTATCTTATTTGCACTATAGAACACCATCTTCAGATGTTGAAAACATAGGAACCAAGCTTCAAATTTTATCACACATAGTATGTTTCTCATTAACATCCAAACACACCTCATAACTAGACTCAACCAGAATCTTGGTCATCTCCTTTAGCTTGGTCTCTTCATCCACAACATGAAAAGATAATGAGAGTTCTTGGTACTCTCCAACTTATATAACATTATCCACCATAGAAAAAAATTTATTTCAACCTATAGACTCATCATTACTCACACTTAACACCTTTGGTTTCTATGAGTTAACTTGCCTTCTTTCTTGCACTCTAGGATCCTGATTAAACCTATTCCATCTTGTAGGCCTTTGATTGTAGAATCTAGCAATGTGACCTCTTTATTGAAAATTGAAGAACACTATACCTTTTTTAATAAGTTTATCTTGCCTTTCTTGATTAGAAAAAAAATTGGAATATGTTTATTCTTTTGACAATTGAAAAAAACTACTCTTTTTGAAGAAGACTCACCTTACCTTGCCTTATTTGGATAATGCTTAGTAAAATGTCCCTCATCAAGATAATGAAGCATTTAACTTTATTCACACCTTTTTACTGATGACCCCCATCATAGTTCCATGCAAACTCATTTCTAACATGTCTTTTACACTTTCTATCCCTATGACTAAATTGATTACATGTGTAATAGTAACTATTGAAACTTGTGTACCTCTTAGAATTTTGTTGTCTGATCTAATTTGTATTCATTTTTCCAACATCTTCATTCATTGACTGATTTTTGACCTTCAAGGTCTGATTAAATTAGTCTTCATCTTGCCTTGAGTTTTATTTTTTGGTTCTTCTTTATATCCAAGACCAATTCTATCACTTGTAGACTTTTGACTCTTTATGAGATTATCCAAATCATTAGAAAATTTATCAAATTTTACAAATGATTTCACCTTGTTTGTAGAATTATCTAACTCATATTTCAAAGAAACAATCTTAGAAACAAACCTTGAACATTCTTCATCTTTGGCTATTATACTTGTAGACACAAATTCTAACTTAGAATTAAGAAACATGACTTCACCTTCATGTTCCTTGGTGTCTTAATTCATTCTTGCTTCATACACACCAAATTTATCCTCATAGTCCTTGATTTGAGACTTCATCTTCTTGTTAATATTATTCTCAATCTTTAGTTCTTCAAGAGCATTCATTAATTCAATCTCATAGTCCACCTCATCTTTATCATCATCTAAATCACTCCAAGTAGACTCCTTTTGGTATGATAAAATTCCTTCCTTATCCATAAATATGTCTTCATCTATAATATGACCATCATATTCATGATCATACTCTGATTCATTATCTTCACTCTGATCTGATGAGATATAATCTTCTTGGTGTAGAGACTCTTCTTGTCCTTGAAGTACTTCTTGTTGTTGTCCAACCTTCTGAATCATTTCTTGCTTTTATCAAACCTAAATGATCTCTTTCCATCATTATGACCTTGATCATGCTATTAATCATCATTATTATTATGATTATGAGGGAACTTGTTAGCAAAATGTCCTACTTATCCATAATTGAAGCATTTGAAAGGTAGTTTACCCTTATACTTGCCTGAACCTATTTTCAATTTCCTTGTAAACAAAGTAATCAAGTCATCATCATCAATATTAGATGTGTAATACTCCTTGAGTTTCTTACCCTATAACTTCTTTCGATTCATTTCTATCTTGAATGTTGCTTCCTTCTTTGGTGGTATATCATTGTTTCTTCTCATCTCATAGGTAGTAAGGATGCCATGTAATTCATCCATATTAAACTAAGTAAGATCATGAATTTATTCAAAAATAGATACTTTAGAATCAAACTTGAGAGAGAGACCTTAATACCTTTTAAACTACATTTTCTTCTTCAGGATTCTCTCCAAGACCTCAATGATGTTCACAATCTCATCAACTCTTTGTAAAAAGGATGACACATAATATCCTTACATTATCTTAAGACTCTCAAATTGTCTTCAGTGAGTAACACTTTTCCAATTTAACCTTTGAATCTCCTTCATAAATAGTCTTCAATTTATCCCACATTTCATTGGTAGATATACAATGGATTACCTTGGTGTATTCTACCTTTGAAAGACCACAAGTGATAGCATTCATTGCCTTAGAATTATTCTCAAATAACTTCTTATCTATAGTACTATATAGAGGAATAGTAGTTGAAGAATAATCATCCATAATATATTTCCAAGTGTCAAACCCTAGTCACATGATGTAGGTACTCATCCTTGCACTCTAAAAAGCATAATTGGATCTATTGAAAAAAGGTGATTTCTTAGTGAGAAAATCTACTTAAATTTTATGTCTACTCATATTGTACCTTGGATCTCCTTTAATTTATCAAGCCTTTACCAAAGGACTTGATTTGATACCAATTGTTAGAGGTACAAACCACTGAGAGTAGGGGGGGTCAATTAGTGGTGGTAAACAATCCAATTCAATTTACAAACCCTTCAAACACTTTAGATTAAATACAACCATTCATGAAGAATTAAAAATGTTTATAACAATGAATAAATATATAATGCAATATTACACACACAACACAAGATCTATGTGGGAAACCCTCTTGGGGAACAAAACCCACACTCAAGCCTACAAACACATGGACTACTTATCCTATAATAAGTATAAAACACGAGACTTTAGTGAAACATCTATTACACAAGGATAATCTACCCTTAGGATGGTCAAGTCATTCTTACCAAACTTTATTGAAACACTTGTTCCACAAAGAGCACCTACCCCTAGGATGGTCAAGTCCTTTTGACCTAGATGTTGAACACCCTCCCAATACCTATGACATAAGCATCTCCACATTTGATCTAATGTCTTCAAGACCTAATGTTGGACCTATAATACTATAAATCTTGTAAACCACCCTCTCTATCTCATTAAATCCTCTCACATAAGCATGTTGTAATCTCTCTTCCTCTTCACTTAAACTACCCTCATTGACACACTCAAACATGCAAATCCTTCTTCTATTCACTTATCTACCCAATATTCAAATCCTAAAAAAGCACTATTTTTGACATAAAAATTATAACCTATAGGTCATACACATAATCATCAACCTGATCTACTCTATAACCCATCCACTAGGCACACACCCTTTCTTATTTCCTTTGCTCTTCAACCCTTACACACACCTCTTCTTTCAATTCTATAAATCACCACATTTGATTTGACCTTTTCTATATCCATCATGATTATTATATTATAGGTCATGCATAATAATTATCTTATCCCTTAAGATATATAACATAGCTAACTACAATCCACATAGGTTGGCAATAAAAACTATGGGTCACACTTAAGTAGCTATGCCTTTCAATTAGGCCTTAGTTGCCCTTATAGGTCTCATGGAGACCTATTCAACCATTTATCACTTTATAAATCAATTTAGAAACAAAATACCACTTATAAATGCATAGGTCCACTCCAAATGACCTCTTAGACTTCCTCAAAATTTTATAGTCATCATTACATACATTTGTATATGCTCAATCTACTCAAATATAAGCCTTGTACACAAGAATACCATGAACAAATAAATAATCAACTTATAAGCATTTGATCATACTAAATATGGATTTTTAAAACCTTAAAAATCAATATAGATGATCCTAATGGATTCTAAAACACTCCTTAATAGCTTAGTCACCTTGAAATATCCAAATACCATCATAACAAAGTCAATTATCCTTCTTGGGTCACTTACAGACCATGGTCAAACACATAGTCAGCTTTTGATATTAATATATGTGACTATAAAAACATTCAAAAATTATAAATAGATTTAATAGATGTACTTTGAATTACTCTACAAATTTGATTTTAACTACATCAAGAATTTCATCTTGGATCAAAAGTTATAACGCAAAAACTAAGTACTAGTTTTCCTTCATTAATTTAAATATTCAAATTTCAATGGTCACTATTAAACATCAAAAACTATGTCAACATATCATAACGTCTCATATGTTGAAATAATATGCATTGTTGATCTCCCTCAAAATTATCCTAATCTTTAAATATGCTAAACATTTATTAGTTTGACCTCATCTTGTGCTCCCTGGCAATTTTGACCAAATACTCACCATCAATCTCGTCAAAAGTAGCTCAGTCTTTACCTTTGATTAGTATTAAACATCGAGCACTTGTCATCATTTCACTAATTCCTAAGAAATTGGAAAAAATGAAATCTATTGATCTCTTTGAGAGTATCCTAGACTTTAACCAACTTAAACATCAAACACTTGACCTCTTTGACTCAATACACATCATAGATCTACATCTGTATGAACACCCACTCACCTTTAGATCCTTAGTTGGTCCTGATATTTACCTTTTGAAAATTTTTCTAAGTATGGAAACCTATAAAATCTATGTATAAAGACAAATTTTATCCTTAATCCATATGATGTTCTTTTATAGGGGAATCCATCCATATATCAAGTTGCTCTTGGAACCTTCACGTGTGTGAAATATAACTCCATAAAACTAATTACTTAGATATAATTAAACTTAGACATTAAGCTAAAATTAATTATTTGTTGTAGATCTGTGATGTGATTAAACATGCACCATTAGATCTCCTTTACAAATTTGGCTATGTATGGGAAAACATTGTAAATAGCCTAGGAAACCAACCTTAGACAATTATATCTTTTTCTCTACTCAACTGCATGACCTAAAACTTGGAAAATAGTAACATGGGAATAATGTGATCACACCTATATGACCAATTCCCCCTGAATCATCCATACATGGAAATGGTGATGTCAACAAATTTCCTACTCACATTTTTTTTCACAGAACCAACTATGCCAAGATGAACATAATGAAGAACTAGATGAATACCATGAAATTACAGAAGCTCTCTAATCATCCTTAACCTATAATAGGACCCCTCAAACATGATAAATTCTTTATAACTATCCCTAATCATGCCAAAACTAAATATCAACAAAGCCTACTTTAAGCATACTAGGATAAACACATTTCACACTTTGTCATTGACACTTAGACGGCAATCAAGACACTTCATCCACTCACCTGGACACCTCTATGACATCACTGGTAACTCTCCAAAAGACCATCCCAATTGTGATATTTTAGTAAAATATTAACCACCAACTCTCTTAGTAGTTTAGATGAAATAGTAAATGCACTAATTTATATTTAAATATTTTTATTTGATTATATACACACACACGTAGATACACAAACACATACATAGACAGACATATATGTATGTGTATACATACACATATATATAGACATACACATGGATATGTAGTTTAGATGAAATAGTAAATGCACTAATTTATATTTAATTTTTTTAATTTGATTATACACACACACACATATAGATACACAAACACATACATAGACAGACATATATGTATGTGTATACATACACACACACACACACATGTATATATATATATATATATATATATATATATATATATATATATATATATATATATATATATATATATATATATATATATATAATACAAACACACACATACATGTATGTATGTATGTGTGTGTACACATATATATGTATATATATAGTTGTTTATATAGACACATACACACACATAGATGTATGTATGTATATATGTCTATATATGTATACATACATACATACATATACACACACACATATGTATACGTGCGCGCACACACACACACACATATAGACACACACACACACATACATACATATCTGAGTGTATGTGTATGTAGATATGCACACACATATCTATATGTGTGTTTCTCTCTCTCTCTCTCTCTCTCTCTCTCTCTCTCTCTCTCTCTCTCTCTCTCTCTCTCTCTCTCTCTCTCTCTCTCTCTCTCTCTCTCTCTCTCTCTCTCTCTCTCTTTGTGTGTGTGTCTATATGATTCATGTAAAAATTCAATTCATAAAATATTTTAAATTTTGGAAGGGTAAAAAATTAGAAAGAATGGTGGGACCCTTCCACGTTTGAATGAAAAAATTATATTTATTAAGAAAAATATTAAATAAATATTTTAAAATAATTATTAATAATATTTATACATTGATCTAGCTTGAAATGTTGCCTTATAGCAGTAGAAGTTCTCGTAATAGATTGTATGAGCCACTAGAGACTTTCAAAATTTATAATACTTCTTCAAATCCTCCTAAAAAGCCTCCAAGACCCTCAAAATTAAAAATTTCAGACAAAAACATCCATTTTAAAAATTTTCAAGCTAATTCAACCATATAATGGTGCCTAAGGGAGGAAATAAATAATTAATAATCTTTTGGTAGGCTTCACATACTCTAGAAGTGATTCTAGGATGCCAAATAATTTTTTTTAGCACTAAAAAATTGAAATCAACTAAGAAAATTTTAAACAAGAGTTTTTAATGATTTTTTTAGCCTTCCAATGCCACAATGGGATTTAAAATCATGCATAAGGGATACAAATTATGTCAAGTGATTTTGGTTTGAGATTTGGAAAATTATTTGAGTTTTGGTTTCTTGATTTTGGTTTTCAAAGCTTCTACAAGTAATAAAGAATTAAAAAAAATCAAATGAATTCTATGGACATACACCCACTCCTTAGTTTGATTTATGTGTTAAAACCTTGATGGTAAATTCTCGTTAAAGTCTCCAATGCTCGTTATAATCAATCAACACATCATTTATGCTTTGAAACTATGAAAAGACAATAATATACATTGTAAAGATATGTTGGATATATACATGTGTATGATAGCAAAGAGTAAGCCAAATAAAATTATGCATAGTGACATAGAAATAATGTGGGAAAACCTCCAAGAGGTAAAAAGCCCATAAATAATGATAATCATATATTTGAGAAACAATAACTGTAATACTCAACATTCCTCTTCTCATTTCTTCTCTGAGAATATTCTTCACAAAAACCTTAAACAAGATGTTTGTCACATGCAAATATGAATTCACTCAATGTATTTGAGTTAATTCAAAATAGGGGTAATATCCTATTTATAATGGGGATGAGGGGATATAACCATTTAGACCTATGGGTCCATCCTTCCCCCATATTTATTTTTAAATAAATTATAAGTAATAAACAAGTTATATTTTATTATTTATTAGCATGATATTTTTCAACACGTGTGTTAATAGATAATCAATTATTTATATTTTAATTATTTAAATATACTAAGGGTCGAAAATACCCACTTCACCATTAAATTTTCTAATAGAGATATAGGCCAAGGGGAACTAGATAGAGCAGATGTGAGACTTGCAAAAGTAGAAAAGGTATAAAATTGAGAGTAAAAACCAATGTCTAAGTTTTCCATGTGTACAAGTTTGAGATGCTATATAATAATAAAATAGTTTCTAAATTTCTCCCCCTTTAATATAGTAATTAAATTACTAGTTTAAATCAAAGGAATGTGTACCTTGTTGTGTATGCACACCTTAGTTTTGCATTTACCCAACATGAGTGATTTACTAGTGATTGACCTGTAACCAAGAAAATGCTATAATATATAATCAATGCATTTAATATTGGATTTAATCTACTTTAAATAGATTTAAATTTAAAGATAAAGGATAAGGATTTCACCTATGTATCAATGTAACCACCTTTCCCATTATCAAGTTGTTTTTAAAAATATGTATCATTGTAAGGATATAAAACTATGATTAGGACAAATATATAGAGATATTTAATGTGCATATATCCAAAGAAATATATAGAGAGATATATTGGAAGGAAAATACCTTTAACTTTGTTGCAAAAGTGAGTTGTCACCTACCATTTGAGATTAGCTCAACCATGTAACCCAATGATACTTATAATCTAGTGATGATATATGATCAAGTCCAACCTAAAAATTTGGAAAGATTGAGTGATTTGATCACCTACACCATACCAAAAGGTGAACCAAATACTATAATATATTAGATTAATAAAGTCCATAAATCTCCATGGTGGTATCAATACAAAAAATTCTTTGATGTGGTAAGAATCCATTAAATAATTTTAGGATCTAAAACTGATTTGAATTTTTCAATATTAGGCACACGTTAAAGATAATTTGTACATTAGATATTTATCATACTAAAATAATTTATAAAAAGAGTACCAATGTATAGAATTTTATCACAACTATGAATTTGAATTATATAACTATGTTTTTTGGCCAATTTGGGTAACTGTGTAAGTTTGGATAATTTTTTTCAAAGCATGCCCCCACTCTATATGGATAAATATCAAAACTAATATAATCACTAATGTGGAGGACATGTTTCCAAAACATGCCCCCACTATAATTTGGAGATGTTTAATATTGAATAGGTGTGGGGAACATGCTTTCAAAGCATGCCCCCATTGAATTTAGAAACTATTAATGTGTGGAAGCCATGCCCATATGACATACCACCATTGATTCTAAAAATTTGTATAATTACCATATATTGAATGAGTGTGGATAACATGCTTGCAAACCATGACCCCATTAAATCTAAAAAATTATTAATTACCATATATTGCATGAGTGTGGATAACTTGCTTGTAAAGCATGCCCCTAATGAATCTAAAAACTATGAATATGTGGAATACATGCCCATCTGATATTATCCACTAAATATAATAATGTGCCGAGTGTGGATAATTTACCTCTATGACATGCCCCACCTAATATACCCCCCACCCCATGAGGAGATGGTAATATATGAACTAATAGTTAACTCACCTCAAATGGATAAGACAACTATATAATATATGAATGTAAACATGAAACATATAAAAGGGAAAATATATAGTCAAATGTATAATTTAAGTGCATCAAAACAACATCATCACATGTAGGCCTATGATGCATGATAAAAATCATGGTAATGTCTAGATAGTGATGGTACAAGATTAACAAGAAAATAAACAGACAAACACACAAGAGAATTCAAAAGAAATTTAAAATGAAATGGTCCAAGAAGATAAAAATATGTTCAAATGTTTCACAATTGAAGGGACATGACTTATTCATATATCTATAAAGGTGAGGATGACATATTTAAATGTCTATAAAATAAACAATGACATATTTAAATGTCAATGAAAGCACACATAGGCATGGGGGGTGAAAGTGAAGGAGCATATTCAAAGGGTCTAACATGAAATACAATAAAAACACAAGTCACTCAAGGAAGTGCATAAAGTAAAACATAACCAAACATCATAAACATGTCATAGTATTCCATGGATCCAATGTGTTAGGACAAATATGTCAAGTTCATTGCATATCAAATACCATATATAAGATATAATTATGGATAAATACATATTTAAGTACATATATAAGCTCAAAAATGATAATGTAGAGTGATAATAAAATCATATAAATTATGTGTATTAATAAAAAATAAATGGATGCCCCTAATGTTCATGTGACATGCATAGAGGGAAATCCCAACATTCAAAATAAAAATGTATCATGTATGTGTGTATCCTTGTATCACACTCAATTATAAGTGTGAAAAATATATGTATATAGGAGTAACTTAGTACACCATCCATCAGCATGAAATTAACACATATATTCAAAGGATACAATCGAACAAGTATGTGCCAACAATGTTTTTGGAGTTTTGAATATTTTTTACTTTTTATTTTTTTGGTATTTTTGGAATTTAAAAAAAAGTTACATAGGTTTAATCAAGTAAGTCCTCATTATCAAGAGGTGTAGGGACACATATAGAGTATTTTAATATATTTTTTTTTATCAATTTAGTGCCAAAAATTAAATATTTCCATGTAATGGTTCACTTGAATTTAATGGTGTAGGCCAATAATCATGTCCATCATGTTGTATGCAAATCTATGTACCCATATTTTGAAAGTTTATACACATGTTTGTGGTATCTAGCTTATCATTCCACTCAAATATCCAAGCTTATCCAAAAATTAGTTTTAAATGTGGTTAATGTGATGATATCCATAGAGTTAAAGCTTTAACACATAAGCCACAAGTATTGAATAATTGAATTTATCCTTGATATTCAAGACCTAAGGGAGAATATATTAGTTCATTTGTAGTATGTCCCAATCATGCAATAAAAGTATTCCCACAAGTTGTATCCTGCTTGTTTGGATCAAACTTGATATGGTCATAATACACCCCATTAATATTATAAGTAATAATTAAATCATCATAATTTTAATGTTTTGAGGTATACTTCTCTTCTAAAAGATAAGAAGTATTTTAAATTCTATCTATTGTGGAAATATTACATATGTATCATTATCTCTTATACTATTGGATTAGATTTTTAAATGACTCACATTGATTATTAGTATGTCTAATGATCTGATGGTAATTAAAATATTATACTCCATTTGTAGGGAACAACCTACTACCCAATTTGTTTCTATTAGAAAGTAAAGAAATAATTCTATGTTCAAGTAATAAAGATAAGATAGTATTGGTGGTATCTTTTTATGTTATGATATGTAGTATTTAGGGTAAATCCTTTTGAGAATATTCCACATTGTTCACATGATGTACTTAAATTTAAATATTATAAGGTTGAACCAGTTATTTTAACCAAGAGTGATGTGTGGAATAACAAACATTTACATGTTCATCTGTTAGTTTTGTTTCACCCTTATCTATATTTATCTCTATATTTTCTACAAGTGGGATTAGTTTATATGTGTAAGGATGAAATTTTGAGACATGGAATTTTTATTTTGTAATTATATAAAAATACCCAAAATATCATTCTCCCATTAATATCTAAAACCATTTAGGAATAAAATGCAAATAAAAATTAATACATTCATACTAGAATTATATCCTAGAAGCTAATTTCTCCAAACCAAGACTAAAATAATAAAGAGAATAAAGGATTAATGTATTAATATTACTTAACATAGAATTAAGTTTTGAAGAATGATGTTAGCCTAATAAAAACACTTGAATTGAATTGATTTTATAGATTCAAGACTGGAATGATAACATGGAAGCTCATAGGTTCATTGGCTAAGTTGGCCATGGAGGAATGACTTGCTTAAATAGATTGAGGGAAGGAAGATTAATGGTAACCATTCAAAGTTGGTTGCGTCAAGATCAAGTGTGGAGGATTATACTAGGAATTAAAAATTCATTGGAAGCCTATAGTGTTGAGTAATTTTATTATAGTTGAGGTTTGGAATTAATGTTGTCATTGATGTCAAAGGTTCTTGAGAAAGGTCTTCATGAGGTCTTTAAAGAATGTAGATATGAGGGAGGATATTGATCAGTCTTGAAATGATTCTAAGAGTGTAATAAATTATTGGTGTATGTTATTATGACTACATGAGTGATGTGAAGGTCATCATGGAAGGTCCTTGTTGTCAAAGTTGTCATGTGCTTGAGCCTAGTAAGTGACTTGAGAAGGTATGTGCATATAATGCCTAGTCTTGTGCATGAAGGGTCATGATGGCTTAGTGAGATGAATGAAAACAATAATTAAATGTTTTATTAGGTTTATTGAGCATGTATATGAGGCATTGGATCACTCATGTGATTCTTAGGGTGAGCCTATAGGGATAGGACCTATAGGTCAAGTTTGTATCTAAAACATTTCTAGACCCTTCCTGGCCTAATGAGGCATCATGATTTGTTATCAAGTCATATGAAGTATGTTTTAAATTATTTTATCATTTCATATGTTTCATGATAATTTTATTATAGTTTATATCACTTGGAAAGAATCATGATGGTCAATTTCAAGGCCTAATGTGCTTTGTAGGTCAAGGTCTAAGTAAGTAAAGAAAGAGAGTGTGGCCTAATGGGGTATGAAGTTATGTTTACAATAAAATTATGATAAGTGAGTGTTTTCAGATGTATTATATGTATTTTCAATAATTTAAAAAAAATTGAGGTCATGGTTTGAAAAAAGGCATGAAAAGTGGTTTTGAGGTCTCTCGAGTACACAGAATGAAGGCATGCAAACCCGAGAAGAGATTTCAAGTGTTCATTGGCATGTGTAACCTCTACATGAGAACATAATATATTCATGGTATATTTTTAATGTTCACATATAAAAATTATATGAATTATTTTTTGGATTAAGGGGCTATGCTTGATGAATGATTGTTAAGAGTGGAAATAACCTTAAACCCTCCTAAAACTGTAATAAGGACCCAACATTGAAGATGTTGATAAAAATAGACCATAATGGTATAAAATTAATATAAAAAATATTTTATATTGTATTAATATATCAAAGTTACCTCTAGGTGTGATTGAGTTGTCAGGTGTGTGTGAGTAGACCTTATAAGAAAGTGCACATTTCTCAAAGATTTGTTGTAGAAATCAGATTTGATCAAATCAAGAAAAAAATGGATATAAGATGAATTTTGAGTCAAAATTTTAATTTAAATTAATGTTTTTAATGGTTTATATCCATCAAGTGTGATAAAATGGTCATCTATGTTAGCCAGTTGTTAATAGGCCTAACAATGGAAATAGTGAGAAATGTAGGTAGCAGTGAGATGTTGATTAGGGATGGGTTATCGTGAAATAGGGATGGATAAAAGTAAATGGATATATTTTTAATTAATTTTAATACATTTTCATTTTTTTTAATAATTTTTTGATGTTAATGGTTATGTGAAAAAGTTACTCATAAGTTGACTTGTCTAGTGCAGATGAGGCTGTTAGATGTAAGGTCATGAGATTGGTTTGAAAGATAAATATTGTCATTTGACCATATTGTATTTATATTTTATAATGGTGTAATTATATCATAAAATCATATACATGCATCATAATTCTTTGTAAATGGTCATATATGTGTTTAAGGTCATTGTCACCATGACTAGTCTTTTAGGAAAATTGGCAGTATTGAGTGAGCCCATTGCAAGAGTGTTTTTGAGTCCTTTTACCTTGTTTAATGAATTGTAATGAGAATTGTGAAGTTTTTTAGGTCTTTCAGGCTATATTAATATTATATAATATCATTTTTGTGTGTCTATACATTTTTTTATCTTTAGTTGTTTAAGATAGACCTTTCGATGATTGTAAAGGACTAATGTAAATAGTACTAATGGCATGCTTCAAGTGATGATTGGAGTTAAAATGTGTCATGGACCTAAGATGATATTAGAAGGGGTATATTTTAGTGGTATATAAATTTTTCCTATCATTTTTTGATTTTTAAGGTGTTTTAAGGAGATCAAAGGTTAACATGTGCTAATGAAGGTCTAATTGTATTAGGTCTCCTTAAGGCCTAAAGAAGGATTTGGTCCATTTAAAATATTGATAACCTAGTGTGATGGTTGATTCATGTTTTTGTCATGTATTAATTCATATTAATTATAAATTATAAGTGTTTAATTGTGTATGTCTGATAGAGAGGTGTATGGTCAAGAGCCTAGTATAAGAACAAGGCCTAATAGACCTTATTAACTAGTTAGAGAATGAGGGAATGAAAGAGAAGGATACAAATCTTTAAATATATGAAGGATGTATTTTATACCCTAATAAGGGTTATAATAAACTATCATGAATATATAATATGGGTACCATATATTAAGACTAAGGTCATATGACCTAATCTGTCTTGAAGAGACCTAGTTGAGCAAATGGGCCTAGAAGGTAGTTCGAGAGGGATAAAAGAGAGAGAGATAATGAAGAAGGTGATAATCATAAGCTATATTAGAAACAAGTTGTTTTGAAGGTGATCAAAGTTTTCAAGTGTTTGAGTCATCTATGGGGTTTGTGCCTCCTTGTAAGTTAGTGCTTGTTAAAGCCTAGTTAGGTTGATGTTTATCTAGTTGAGGTTGGTACTCCATGTGGAGTTGGTACATCACTAAATTGTGATATTTTGAATTATAAAACTATATTAAATTTTCAAATATTGGTGATTTTTCTTCCCATTGAATTTTTCCCACTCATATGTGTGTTTTATTATGATATGTTCATGTGAATGACTCTTTATGCATTGCTATATCTTTTTTTTGATTTGATGGTTCAAGGAATGTTATAGTAAATGTGAAAGAAAGTTTTAAGAGATTGTTTCACACACCCCCTCTCAGTCATTATGTTTCCAAAATTTGGTATTAGATCCTAATCCTTTGAATCAAGTATAAAATCTTTAAGGTGATCCTAAAAAGAACAAGATGTATAGTGATAAAAAAGAAAAAGACATGTATGATGAAGTATACTATGACAGTGATGAAAGAGAAGCTAAATTAGACCTTGAAGATGAGATCATAAGTTCCCTTGATGATTCAAAG
Source organism: Torreya grandis (assembly GCA_037957365.1). NCBI lineage: Eukaryota > Viridiplantae > Streptophyta > Pinopsida > Cupressales > Taxaceae > Torreya > Torreya grandis. Next base: position 293,060 of record JARHVA010006967.1, on the reverse strand, counting down.
AATCAAAAGAAGACTAAAAAGGATATGGTGAATCAGTTAGAATGTGTCAATACAAGGTTTAGATCAAAGGAAGTTGAGTATGAATAATTGAAGATAGAGCTATATTCCTTGAAGGTTGAGCATTAACAACTCAACCAAGATGATAAAGTTTGAGAGAGAGTGTGAGAAGTTGAAACAAGTCAAGAGTACAAAAATGAAAAGACCAATTAGGTAGCCTAATGAAATAAAGGATAAGTCATCATAGAACCATGGGAAAATGATTAGTCGATTAAGAGGTAAGTATAAAAAATTTGTTTACTAAAACTATAATAATATAGGACACATTTCAAGATTCTATTCTAATAGAATTAGAAGGCCCTCAAGATTCAAGAAGACATATGAAGCTCCTAGAATGCATGATAAGGATAAAACATTGTTATGGAATCTAAATCAAGTTAGGATTGATCATATTGAGGTCAAGAGTCAAGATGGTGATATGAACTTAATATATAGTGCATATAGGGATATGTGTGGTTGACTTGTGGCTTACATGTCTTCATATTATCTTATTGCATTTCTTGATGTTCTTAGTTTGGTTAGCCTATGGAATAACCATGGATAAGTAGAGTATATATAGGAGGTAGTGGTTATTCTTCTATCATCATATTATGAATTCTTTTATTATTTCATTATTTTATAGGTTTCTCATTCGAAGTGTCTTAGTCACAGTATTCAAGTATTCTGCTATTTTGCTAATTGTCATTATAGATCTATTTATTCTACTCTTAATTCTATCATATGCAATTATATTATTATGAATCATGTAAGTAATTTTCTTACAAATGGTATTAGATCATTGATTTGGGAAAGTTTATGTAGTGATTTTTTTTGGATCTAGCATCTTGAACACTAGAAGGCTGAAAAAATAACTTGTAATCGAGGTGGATTTGATTTTTTTCATCATCACAAATTTTTTCATGAGATTTTTAACAAAAAAAAAAATTGGGGAAAAAATAAGTCTAAATTTTTTATACCTTATGTAATTTATCAGCCATTAGATTTGTCTCTATGAGATGATATTAATGATGTATTCCATTGGTACAGTTTATTAGGTCAAAAAAATTCATCCTTGTGCATAATAGCAATAATTATATTCATCTTGGTGAGTTGATCATAATTATGTATTCCACCAATACATTTTTTTGGGGGGGATAAAACCCTTGTAAGGTTTGTGCATGGCTATTGTAAATACTCATAAATGTGGGAAACAACAATAAATTTTGAAAACTCCTCACAAGGAAAAATGGAATTTGAAATTTTTGATCCACCTATTTTAGAGGTATTTGACAACTTAAGTTAGAGTTGCAAGACATGGTGAAAAAAGATGATATTCATATAGTTAAAGAGGACATTACAGGTTTGATAAGGGATTTGTATATCATGAAAGATAAATTATAAAAATATAGATAGATAATTGGATAACTTGTTAGCTAGTCCAATAAAAAATAATACTCCATGACTTCAGTCTAGTCCTCCTACTCTACATAATACCAATACCAATTTTGGCCCTAAATCAATGTTGCCAAATGTACACCTGCATAATTTTTATGGCAATGATCCACTCACTTGGCTCACTCAAATTGAAAATTTATTTTATCTACATCAAACTCCATGTTCACAAAAGTGGTTATGGCCCCTCTCTATTTGGAACCAGAGCCATTCATTTGGTATCACTGGTTATGTGATTAAAATAAAGAGAAGGGTGCCCTAGTTTCATGGTTTGTATTTTTTAAGGAGTTATAGCTCCACTATCACAAAAATGTCATTTAAAATTAATTAATTTAACTAGCCAAATTATTCTAAATTGGGACTACCAAGGACTACATTCATCAATTTTATAATCTCTCCTTACGAGTGGTAGCCATCATTAAGGAAAATCTGACTAACCTATTTTTAGGTGGCCTCAAATATAGCATCCAATTAGAATTTTTCATGTTTCATCCTAATACTATATCTAAGGACATACCAACGGAATGCATGGTTGAGGAAAAAGAGCTGATAAACTGAAAACATTTCACTAATGTTTGTGAATGTACCTTTCTAACACCATCATTTCATTAGCCTACCAGATTGACACCTTAACAAGTGGAAGAAAATCATGCAAAAGGTTTGTGTTTTGTCTATGATAGGAAATGGAATAAAGGGCATCAATGTTCTAAAAATAAGTTATTTTAAATTGATGGTGCTAATGATGAGGAATAGATGAGGAGGCTTCAGGGGAGGGTTAGAAGAACCTGATGATGAATATAAATATTCTAAACCTACTATTTCCTATCCTATTCTTTCAAGCATTAATACTCCTTAAAATCTTAAAGTGGTGGCATTCTTGAAGAAAAATAAGGTGACTATGTTAGTTGACTCTAGGAGTAAATATAAGTTCATGAATAGTAAGTTGGCTACTAATTTGAATTCTTTTTTTTACCTAGCTCTAGAATTTTAGATCATGATTGAAGATGGTGGTATGGTCAACTATTTTGGAAAATGTCATAGTATTAAGCTTGTTATAGGAGACTATTTGTTATATTCTCCTATTTTTGCTATTCCCATGGGAGGATTTAATATTTTTTTGGGAGTGCAATGGATCACCACTTTGGGCACTATTGAGATGAATTTCCAAGAATTATTCATGAGGTTCTATTCATAAAGAAGGACTTCTGAACTACATGGATTATGGGATAAATATCCATAACTAGTTAGTTCCCACCAAATGATGAAGATTATTAGAAAAGGTGCAAAAAGTTTTATGGTATGCTTATTTTCCATGGAGTTTTAAGAAACCAAGGAGTCTACACATCTTCATTTGAAAAAGGTATTGGATGACCATTCTATTATTTTTGGTGACATGCAAAAAGGACTTCCTCCAGGTTGAGCACAGGATCATGCCATTAGACTCATTCCAAGAAGCACAACACCCAATATTAGACTCTATAGGTATCCCTATGCCTAAATGAGTAAAACTACAAAATATGGTACAATAAATGTTAGAAGCATGAATCATTTGACATAGTCAAAGTGAATATTCTTCTTTGGTGGTCATGGTACAAAAGAAGGACAATAATTGGAGAATGTACCTAGACTAAATAGAACTCAACAAATACACCATCAAAGATAAGTTTCCTATTCTAGTGATTAATGATTTGTTAGATGAATTACATGGTGTTATTTATTTTACCAAGTTGGATATTTGCTTTGGGTATCATCAAATTTGTATCCATAATGAACACATACCTAAAACAACTTTTATAACTCATGAATGCCATTATAAATTGATAGTCATGCCTTTTGGCCTCATAAATACACCATTTAAATTTTAGAGTTTGATGAATAAGTTTCTAGGCCATTTTTGAGAAAGTTTGTATTAGTGTTTTTGATGATATCCTCATCTACAACAAAAATTGGGAAGACCATTTGCAACATCTAAAATATGTGTTTTTAGTTCTAGAATAATATCATATCTATGCCAAACCTTATAAATGTGATTTTGGAGTCTAATAGGTGAAGTAATTGGGTCATATTTTTTCACATGAAGGAGTGAAATTTGATCTTAATAAAATCCAAGAAATGATGGAGTGTCAAGTTCCCAAGACCCTTAAGAACCTCTATGGATTTTTGGGACTATCTAGATAATATCACATATTTGTCAATAATTATGATAGCTTTGAACCCCCAATCACCTCTTTGCTGAAGAAAGACTCCTTCTAGTGGACTGATTCAGCTACCAAGCCATTTAAACAATTGAAAATGGTTATGTGCAAAACTCTAGTTTTGGTTACTCTTAATTTTTTAAAAACTTTTGTTGTGGAGTGTGATATATCAGGATATGGCATGGGGTCTATACTCATGAAATAAGGTAGACCACTAGAATTTTAAATTTGTTAAATTAAGGGAAAAACTAGGCTCAAACCAATATATGATAAAGAGATGATGTCTATTCTACATATAGTGAAGCAATAGAGACCATATCTAATGGGTCATCACTTTCATGCAAAGACTGATCATTATAACCTCAAATATTTTTTTGAACAACACTTATTATCTAAAAAACAACAAAATTGGGTGACTAAAACGTTAGGCTATGATTTTGAGATAGTGTATAAGAAAATAAAAGATAATGTGGTTTACGATTCCCTCTCTCGATGGGATAAATCACTTGAGGCATTATTGTGCTACATGACCATGTGGAAGGAAAATTTGATAGAGGAAGCACGATTATAATAAGAGAATGATAGTGCTACAAAGGATTTGATTCACAATCTTCAATAGGGTTCTAATGAATCTAAAAACTTTACATGAAATGGGAACTCATTATGGTATAAATAAATATTATACCTTTATAAACATTCTCTCCTCAAACATAAATTTTTTTAGGAACTTCATGCCTTTCCACTTGGAGGACACTCAAGATTTCTGAAAGCATATCATAGAATCAAGCAAGATTTATTTTGGGAAGGACTTGAAGGGGATGTTTAAAAACATGTGGCTAAATGCATGATAAGCCAACAAAATAAAAGTGAAACCATTAAGACCCTAGGTATTTTACATCCTTTATCCATCCCTATCTAGTGTTAAGAAGATTTTTCCATGGATTTCATTACAAGGTTACCAAGGTCTAAGGGTAAAAATGTTATCATGGTAGTTTTGGATCGACTCACCAAGTATGCCCATTTTTTCTCCTTATCATAACCATTTTTTGCTAGTACAATAGCTTCTACCTTTCTCAATACAATTTAAAATTGCATAGTAGTCCAAAGATAATTGTAAGTGATCAAAATCCCATATTTAATAGTATTTTTGGACTAAGTTATTTTCATGTTTGGGTACCCAAATACTCTTAGCTCATCCTATCATCATTAATTTGATGGAAAAATAGAGGTAGTCAAAAAATGTCTCAAAGGGTATAATTTTTTTTTGACAAATAGGATAAATAGGTTCATTGGTTGTGACTTGTTAAATGGTGGTATAAAACTTATTTTGATACTTCTTCCAAGATGTCTCCATTTGTGGAATTGTATGGGTATCACCCCCCATCCATCACTTTAATTTTAACAATTCATCCTAAGGTTTGAGTTATTGAGGAACATAGTCACCATCAATAGGAGGTGTTAGTTAGTTTGTGAGAGAATTTAGCAATGACACAAAATTTAATGAAATAACAAGTAGATAAACACTATAGTTAGCAACTTTTTGACATAGATGATTGGGTCTTTATGTATTTTTAGCCATATAAGAAGATGTATCTAAAGTAATATAAAAAGGATAATAAGATATCACCTAAGTATTATGGCCCTTAAGAGATCTTGTAGAAAATTGGTAGTGTGGCTTACAAGTTAGAGTAATCCCCATCCACTCACATACATCTAATATTCCATGTATCTTTTTTGAATAAAGTAATTAGACATAGAGTTTTCACTTAGATTGAGTTACTTGAATTAGATGAAGGCAAAATCATTCTAGAGCATGAAATTATCCTTCACATGCTCTCTAAGTAATTGTAAACTAGAGCCATTAAGTAGTATAAAACTAAATTAATGAACTTGCATCCTGAAGATGCAATATGGGAGGATCAATCATTCCTATAGAAACATCCTGGTTTGATTCAATGTTGAGGACAATGTCATTTTAAAGGGTAAGTTCATGCTATGCCCTTAAACTATAGTGCATATAGGGATATGTGTGGTGGACTTGTAGCTTACACATCTTTATATTAGCTTTTTATATTTCTTGATGTTCTTAGTTTGATCAACCTATGGAATAACCATGGATAAGTAGATTATATATAGAAGGTAGTGGTTAGTCTTTTATCATCATATTGTGAATTATGTTCTTATTGCAATATTGTGGAGGTTTCCTCCTTGAAGTGGATTAGTCATAATATTCAAGTATTCTACTCTTTTGCCAATTTTTATTATGAATCTATCTATTTTGCTCTTAATTCTAGCATATATAATTCTATTATTATGAATCATGTAATTAATTTCCTTATATATGGACTATTTACCAAGGAGGAATAGAATACCAAAGAGGATTTTATGTTAGCTAAGATTACCTTGCACATTCAAGATGAATTCATGAAATGGTATATAAATAGAGGCTACTCAATCGATATGAAATGAGACAAAAATTATTTCATCTCAATGAAGAGAATTCTGAAGGAATAGTGAGGTTTGGAGACAACACAACTGCCACTATAGTTGGTAAGGGTGTCTTGAGTTTAGACAATAGGAATACCAAGACATAAAATGTGTTTTATGTAGAAGTTTTGAAACATAACCTTCTTAGTGTAATTTAAATTAGCAATCAAGGACACACACTAAAATTTCATGACAGAGGGTGTGAGATAAGGAAATCCAAATCAAGAAGGCTAATTACCAATGCTAAGATGACTAAGAATAATCTATATGGATTGGATGAGATCAATAAGGAGAGATGAATTATAATAAATATAGACGAAAGTTAACTATGGAATATAAGGTTAGGTCACTTAAAATTTGACAATATAGTCAAGATAAGCACTAATAAGTCTATGAAGAAGATGCTTAAGATCACCAGACCTACAAACATAATATACAATGCATGTCAACATCATAATCAAACTAGAATAAGGTTGGAATCTAAGGAGTACTATACTACAATAACCTTGGAGTTAATACACACTGATCTATGTGGACCTACAAGAATTAAAATTATTCAAGGAGATAGCTAATTCATGTTAATCATAGATGATGACATAAGAATTTCATGGGTTACATTCTTAGAAAAAATTCATCTCTTGACAAGTTCATGTCATTCAATGATCTTATTTAGAATACGAAGAATGGAAAGTTCAAGTGCTTAGGATCTGATAGAGGAGGAAAGTTTTGGTCCAATGAGTTTGATGACTTCTATGATTTTTATGGAATAAGGAGATAATTATAAGCATCTAAGACACCTCAGTAGAATGGGGTAGTGGAAATAAAAAATAGGATAGTTCAATAGATGGTTAGAACTATATTAAATGATTCTATATTATCTGATGGATATTAAAGAGAGGTAGTAAGCACTACAGTCTACATTTTGAATAGAGGATATATAAGGACTAATGGAAATAAGACTCCTTATGAACTATGAAAGGGCACACTTGCCAATGTGGACCACTTTGGAGTTTTTGGAAGAAAATATTTCATCATAAAAGATGATGAATAATTATGAAAGTTTGATTCCAGATCTCATGAAGGCATATTAATAAGATATTCATCAATGATCTTAGCTTATTGATGTTATAACAAGAGGATAAAAAGTATAGAGGAAATCACCAATGTAATTATTGGTGAGACATGGAAATTACACTCATAGTCAAATGATACTTTAGAGAATCTTTACTTCAATAATGAAGAATAAACTATAGAGGTTGATGATGAATAATAAGAAGTTGAGGAGAGATAGAACTCAAAATTCCCCTCTAGGTAGATTCAAAGAGATCACCCTAAATCTCAAATCATTGTCAATAAGAATGCAAGTATGTAAATAAGTAAAAAACTAGGAAGTATTATAAATCAAGAGAATGTGTCTCTATTATCTAATATTAAACCTAAGAATATTATACAATCAATCAAAGATAATTTTTGGATAGATGTTATGAATGAAGTGTTATACCTAAAAGAGAAGAATGAGAGTTGGGAACTAGTTCTTAGGTGTTGGCTAAATATTCTATAGGCTATCAAAAATACCTAGACAGTCATAGGATTAAATCCCATTCATTTAAAGGTGAAGATCCTATATGCTTATGTCTATTTACCTCTAATCATTCATAGCTCTTAGTTATTAACAAATTATGTGAAAGATGTCTTGTTTTTTGGGTATTACTTTAATCACAGAGTTCATGAACCATAACAAGGTGATTTTGCAACAACTAGTTATTTTAGAGAATGTGTAAAGAAAGTTTGGAAAATCGAGAATGAAAGAATAGAACATGTGAGAAAAAATAAGTTACACTTCACAATAAGTAGTGTTATAGAGATTATTGAATCCATATAATTTAATAAACATTCAAGAGATGATAATCCTTTCAGCAAATGATTAAAAAAGATTGAAATTCACATCCAAATTTAAAGATAACATAAAGTTTACAATTTTAATCTTCACAAATCCACCAAATGATCCCCTTTAGATACAAAGTTCCATATAAATAAAATACCTTCTTATTCAATTTGAATTAATTTCATACAAAAGAAAAACTCAGGAATCTAAACACAAAGTTTTAGATTTCTTAAATTTTCTTATTTCAGTTACAATTACTATGCAATAAATTACCATCCTCAAGCACGTAGGCTTGCATGTATATTTATACAATTTTAGAAGAAAAAGACAAATAGGAGACAACTCCTTAAATTTCCATGTTTTGTGATATAAACTAGGAGCCATTGAGAGGCATACTCCGAGAAATACTCCTCTATAGCATGAAATGGTTGATGACATGTAGCATTTGTTAGTATTATAGTTTGAATAAAAAATAATCTCTTTGAATGTAATGAAAAGCTTGCTAAAGTAATTTGTTTTACAAAATACCTTCAAGCAATGGTGTTTATCCAAGTTACTTGAGTCTTACATTTTACAAAGTAATATACTTTGACAAGTAACTCCACTAAATGAATTTAATTAAAGTAATTACTTATAACAACGTTACTTTACAAATAGAATAGAAGAAAATGAAAATAAGAAAGATGAAATTGTTGAGAAGAATACTAAAAACAATTATTCCATAACATGGACTTTAGATCTACACTTTTATCTATATTTGATATGTTGAGACATAATGAATTATATGGTTGCATCATCTAGTTTAGCAAGTGATTGTCTTTCAGTTTCATATCTTAGCATTTCTCTTTCCAACCTCCTACTATGAGCTTTCATCTTTTAAAGTCTTGGTTCAAGCCTTTTCATTTCATTTTAATATTTGATTAACTCATTTATAGATTTATCTATGAAAGGAGTTATGGCCTTTTTAATTAATTTCTTGAGCTATTGATATAACTATTTAGATGTTCTTAGAGTTTTATCAAACCAAATGTTAGTGAGACCAAAGAGACAATCTTCTAGATTCACTTTTTCATTGTGAGCTTATTCTTCTAACGTCTTCATTTCTTCACACATTACCTCAAGAATACCCATGCAAAAATATAGGAGGTATTCTTCTTGTTTTAATTTATTTATTGATCCTTTAGGGAAATTCTTATCTTTGATCAAAACTTTCTCACTCAAATTATTTATTCTTATTAGACTCTCTTGATATAACTCAGAAATTCCATTCTCATTTTATATTTTCTTCATTACCACCTTTATCTCTACTAATTTATTTACAATATTATCATGAATAATTGGGACTTTAGGAAAAATATTATGAATATTTTGATGCACTTTCTCTATCCATTTATCAATGGCCTTAGCGTTATCTCCAATTTCCTATAACTAAGTTATTACTTGATGATCAATTAAATATCCTAAAAGAATTGATTGTTTTGTAATAGACCTTACAACATTAGAAATTATTTCACAAATTTTGGATTTTTTTTTTAACTTAGCCTTATCAACTTTCTCCTCATCAAGATTCTAAAAAAGAGTGTCAATCAAAGTCTATGTATCTTATTTTAGGCCTTCTATGGTAACTTATCCAAGGGACATTTTTGTGACTGTCAAGTCTTGCTTAGTATTTCATCCATACTTTTACTTTTTGGTGAGTAGATACCTCTATAAACTTTTGCTATGAGGATTCAATTATTAACTTAGAAGCCACTTTAGTGGTCTTTGAATTCTTTATTTTTCTATCCAAACTCTTAAACAGTTGTAAATCAATTTCTTCTAGATTAATCACTTCACTAGACTTGAGAGTTGTTTGCATTTACAACCAAGAAGAGAAATCCATACCAGTGGAAGTGTCTATATTAATCACCATTTGTGTTTGGTTATTAATTATAACTAGTTCTTGATAAGGAACTTCTTAGGTCTCTTTCATTTTCTCTATCTCTTTCTCAAATTATTTTCCCTCTTCTTTCTCCTTTGTTTTCTCTATCACTTTATCTACATTTGCATATTCTTCTTTCACTTTCTCTTTCCCTACTTACTTCTCAACTTCTACTTCTTTCTCCTTCCCAACTTATTTTTATGCATGTACCTTTATTTCTTTATCAAGTTCCACCATTTCCTTTTACTTTTCTTATGGAATATCCTCAGATGAAATTAACTTTTCAATAGTTACCTATTCTAGTTACTTTTGACTAATTTGTTGATCATGTGAAAGAGGTGGAGGTGGAGCAGTGGGTAAATAATATGGAGGAAGAGGAGGAAAAACATAATATGGAGGAGGAGGAGAGGAATAATAGTCTTCTTTTGAATGGGATTCTTGGGAAGGTTAATCCTATGAGATTTTGAAGGTGGTATGAGTACTTAGTAATTGTTCTTGTTGGTTTAGAAAAGGTTGAAGAAGTGAGTCAAGTTGTTCTCTTAAGCATCACTCCTAAGTAGGTTTCAGATTTCAAGTAGTTGAAAGCCTTGAAAACATTAAATCAAAGTAAGTAGTAAGGTTTCACAACCTTGGGTTGGTCTAGATAATCTTCAAGTATTAAGTACTCAAAAATATGAGTAGGTAATAAGTGTGGAAAACTTTGGGTTTCCTTTAACTTATAACTTTGGGTTTGTATTAATGAGTAACTTGAGTTCGAGACCCCAAATAAGTAGTGAGTTATGAGGAGTCTGGGTTTGTTGAGGGAAATTACTTTTGGTTTGGGTTTGTTAGGGTAAGTAACTTGAAATGGAAAACCCAAATAAATAACAAGTAATGAGGAGTTCAAGTTATACTAGGGTAGTTTAATGAGTTTCTCAATACTTAAGACTTTGGGTTTACTAATGTAACTTGGGTTAATAAACCTGCATAAGCAGAAGCAATAAGTAGTCATAAATCCTAGTAGGTAGGCTGTTTGAGACTTTAGGTTTCTCAAGGCAAGTAACTCAAGCTTGGAACTCTGAGTAGGTAGTAAGTTATGAAAAACCCAAGTTTAATTTTTAGGTCAATAGCTAGCTAGGTTTTTAGTAGGGTGATTCTCATTCTTGGATTTTGACTAGGTTTTAACACCCTTAGTGTTTATGAGAGTTTCAACAAGACTTTAATCAAAATTTATACATGTAAAAACAAATTTGAATATAATTAAAATGAGAAAATATAGTAAAAACTCAAAACAACATTTACAAACTTAATTGTCAAAAAAAATGATATTTTCAACAAGGAATGGAATGAAAGAACAAGAGGAAAATAATTAAAATACCTTTAATGCAAATGGTTTGAGATAAAATCACTCCAAAGGTGAAAATAACATTGATCAAGGTTCATAAGGGTTATAAATTAATCAAACAACTCAAATTCTAGGTGGTAAATGAGATGGAATTCCTCAATATATATATTAGCCAACACATTAATGACATGTAGGAGACACATGTGAAGAAACCATGTAAGCCCTTAACTTTTTATCAATTTTTTTAGACTACTTTTCTTAAATTTTCTTTTGAAGTTAAGCTACTTTGTAATCCTGATTTGGTCTTGGCTAGTGAGTATTTGGGGTTCATAAACCTTCACTACTTCTACTTGTGGCTTCATGTCAGTAAAGTAATTTCAAAACCCTGATTTGCTTTAAGTAGTGTTCTGTGGGTTTTCAAACTTACTTTACTTAGATTCCAATGATAAGTAAATTTGTTTGAAAATTCACAACTATATAGTGCAACTTGGGTTTACGGACCTACTTTACTTAATTTTAATGAGTAAAGTAACTTAAAGAACCTTAATTGTCTTGAAAATGAGCTCATATACTTGGCTTTTTGGTCTTCTAGGAAATATGGGTAAATGGGTATTTTAGTGATGACTTTAGGTAGATGTTTTCAACCTTCTACAATAATTTAAAGTAATTAGAAAAAGAAAATAATTATAAATAAAACTACTAAAGACTAAGTATTAATTTAAGGGAATGGTTTAACAAGGACAAATGACTCACATAAGACAAAAATAAAAAAATTAAAAAAGGGGTAACAAAAAATTCCTAAGTGTGAATTTTTAGGACACCAGTTGGCTTCGATTGAGGACATATTTATTTTTATCAGGAAGAATGAAACAATGATGATACCTCAGTATCTCTGGTTTTGAATCTTATCTATTAGTTATGGAGTCTTTGTAAAAACTCAATCATAAAAACCACAAAATAAAAGAAAACAAATAGAAAAGCAAAATAACTAAATAGAAACTATAAACTTATTTATATACATATAGGTGTTTCCATGCTGCTCAACTCTTGTAGAGCTTCAAGTGTTTCCCATTAAATGGTAGTGGTAGTTCAATTCCATCCTTATAAGTTAGGATGAAGTTATCTCTTCCAACAATCTTATTTATAGTAAAAGGCCCTTTCCATAGGAGGACCAAGTTACCAACTTCAAACTATCTTTCTCAATCTTTCTTAAAAAATATCTTGTTTGTTTTCATTTGATGATCAGTCAACCGGTCAGCTACTTGAGTATGAACCTCTTATAGTTTAATGAGAAACATGATCCTATTATCAAGTGAATATTGATAAGTTAAATCTTCAATATATTTAGACAATTGTAAATTTAAAAACTCTATGTTGATTGGTATCTCATCATTTGTTCTATGTAAAATATGAAAAGGTGACATACTGATGGCTTTCTTTGGAGTGAATTTGTCAGTCCACAATGCATCAAATATCTTTTTGTGTTAGTTACATTGATTATTATCCACTAGCTTGTGTATGAAGGTCATTAAGTTTTTATTATTTGATTTCGCTTGACCATTCCCCTAAGGATAGTGATTTGAAGCATGAACCAAGTCTATTCCATATGAGTAATAAAATCAGTTAAATCTATTGAAGAAAAATTGACTGCATTATCCATTAATACTTACTATAATGTTATATTTGATGAAATCATATACTAATTTAGAAGTGGCATCCTTGATCAAAATGGCTTATACCCACTTGTTAAAGTAACTAGTTATGGTTAAAACATAACAGTGTCTAGCACTTGAAGAAGGATTTAACATGCCCATAAAATCCATGACCCCCTACTAGAATGGTTCACTAATTATAACTAGTTTTAATGTAATGATAGCAACTTTACACATCCTTAAAAATGCTAACATGATTGACACTTAGCAACCCAATCAGAAGTATCTTGGAAAATGGTAGGTTAGAAATACCTTGGTCATAATATTTTGTGTACTGCGACTCTTGCTGAGAACTAACCACCACATGTTTTATCATGGTACTAATATAGTAGTCTCATTTATTGATTTTTATCCATATAATGGAGGAAGACACCATCAATTCCTCTTTTGTACAAACCATTACCCTAAAATACATAATCTTTTGATTTTAGCTTGATGGTACACTTTTCCTTGTGTGTAAGATCAGTTGGACATTATCCATAAGTTAGGAATTAATAAATCATGTTGTACCATTCATCAAAAAGATCAAAAAAGACCACCATACATAAATCTCCATTTGATTCGTCTTGGATTGAAGGTGTTGTTGTATCTGTGTCATCAAGTTTTCTCTTTATCATCAATTGGCACAAGCTTTTCCTTTTCACTAACTTCATTGGTTTGATATCAAGATCAAACTCTTGTACCTTGGCTACCTAGGTACCTCTCAATAATGTAATCTCTTGCTATGTTAGAATTGATTTGACTGTAGTGTCAGGTACATAGACTTTAGTATGTGAAGACAAAATGTAATACCTAAAGACTTTGCATGCTTTGAATATAATAAATGTGTGTTTTTCCATCTAAAAATACATCAGTTGAGAGATTTTCAATGGTTGTATCATGAAAGCTATGGGGGATTCAATACCCTCATCATTATTTTTTAAGATTATAACTGACATAGTGTGCTCTAAAGAATAACAATAAAGAATAAATTCTTTAATAAAATTTAGAGAAACTAGTATTGTGTATTGGGATATAACTACTTTAATCCTTTAAAATGCCAACTTTCCTTCACCATTAAATTTAAATTCTTGCTTATTTTTCCTTATATCAAATATGTGTCAAGTCAAATCAACAAATTCAAGAGTGAATATTTGGAGAAATTTAACCTTGCCAAAGAAGGAATGCACATCTTTCTTGGAAGTAGGAAAAGATAAACTTTGAATAACTTTTAACCTTTCAAAGTACATCTTTATTCTTTCCTTTGAGACAATGTGATTGAGAAGTTTCCCTTCAGTCACAACAAATATTAATTTCTTGGTATTTAGTGAAATCCCATGTCTCTTGCACTAGATGAGAACTTCTTCTATGTCAGTCATGTGGTTACTTCTTTTCTTGGAGAAGACTTCCAAGTCATCAAGGTATATCAAAATACTCTTATTCTTAAGATATGAAAATTATAGATCCATTTCTCATTAAAAATTTGTTCCATCATTGATAATCCCAAAAGGAATATTTTGATAGGCAAACATCCCTCATGGCATTATGAAAGCTATTTTATATTGATATTTTGCATCTACTTTTATCCAATTATAGCCCAAAAATCCATCTAACATGGATAACATCTTATAACTAGTAACTACTTGTAGGGTGTGATCCACAATGGCCAGTGGATTATTATCTTTCAGAGAAGCTTGATTTAGATTATGGAAATAAACACAAGCATATTTCACCATTTTTCTTTCTCACTATGATAATGTTAGCTAACCATGTTGAGTGATGAGTTAGATAGATTATCTCATCATAAAAAAACTTCTATATTTCAATGTAGAGAATACCTGAGATAGTTGGGTTATTGTGGTATAGATTTTGATTGAAAGGCTTTACTTATGGCTGAAGTGGAATATAGTGTTGTAACTCATCTGTCTAGAAGGTTTTCAAGTCTTTGTAGGACCAGGAAAACACATCAATGTATCCTATGAGAAGCTTAGTGAATACTTATTTTTATTCTTGGGAACATTTTTTGATGTTGACTATCCTAGTGTCTTATTCACTACACAGATTAATTTGTTTTACCTCCAAAGAAGAGATATCACCATATTATTTATTTTTATTTAGAAACTGATTATGTTTATCAAAGATTTCTTTTAGAGAAACTAACCCTTTAGGGATTTGATTCCCCTTCAAATGAATTATATCTTAACTATCAATAATTTCATGGTCAGTGATACCTATTGTCATTTGGCATGGAAGTGAACTGCTTCCTTCAAATTAAAACCCATCAAAGTTGTCTTGATACTCAAGGAGTGTAGTTATCTACTTGTCAGCATTGAAAACTTGCCACTAGTCAACATTATCTAGAACCTTTGGATAGTAAACCATTTTTACTTTATAGTTACCTTTCTATAAAGTTATAGGTTCTTGATCTAGCTTAAGTAAATATGAAATAACTACAAGAGAATCAAATCTAGATTTATGATCTTGAGGAACTAAGTTGATTGAGAAGGTTACAAAATTGAGTGTTGCACTCAAAACTTGATCATGATATTGCATCAACTTGTCTTTCTTTACTTGATATTGGCCATGGATTTGTCTTACTATTAACTAAGCATTACCTTATTATTTTATAAGTATTAATCCTTATTTCTTTACTTGTTCAAGTCTTAATATAAGTGCCTCATATTCTGCTATGTTATTAGTATTCTCAAATATAAGTTTATAGGAGTAAGGAAATATTTTGCCATAAAGTGATATCAATACCACCCCAGCACTTGAACTGAGAAAACTATAGATACCATAAAATTCTAAAGTCCATATATTATCTTCTTCTTCTTATCCTTTGGTCCTTACATCTCCTTGCCAAATTTGAGGTAGTAAACTCCATGGTCTAATTCTTCAAAAAGAATCTATGACCTTAGATAATCAGACTTAAAAATTGTATACTTTGACTTATTTTTAGGCTTGAGTTTTTAATTTACTCCTTTGATTGGAATGTGAGCACATAACCAATTCATATTTCTCCACCTATATATTTTTAGAATATTTTACTTAGTAATATCCCAAAAGAGATAAGAATATCTGCTACTAGAATAATCATTTTGAGCCTTTTATCTAAGGAAGCTACTAGGATAGCTTAGGCATCTTTGATCTATCCAATTAGGGGAATTTGCCTTTCCATTGAGTAACATATGCCTATCTTCGTATTTAAAGTGAGGCCAAGAGATTTATATATTTTAGCTGGCATGACATTATCAAAAGCTATAGAGTCTAGGATGCAATTATTTAACTTAAACCCATTAATCAAGAGAGAGACATATAATGGCTTTATCCTTTTAGATGTGGAAGTAGACATGGGATAAGTAGTTAAAAAAAATTTATAAGAAGGCAATTATTTAAGAGTATGCAAGATAAATTTAGAGGCATTAACTATATTTATTGACCCTTTACTTTGAACATAATTGACTAGTTTATTCAGGTGATCTAGATAAGACCTCAAGTATTCAACTTTTGACATTTGAATTTTTGTTTTCTTTATGTGATCAATTATGTCAAAAGATGATACTAAAGAAGATAGAGAAATATTAGCTTCAGAGGTATGAGTTATTGGCTTATGAGTTTGAGAAGAAGAAGCTACATACTTATCTTTTGGAGTTAGAGAAGAGGGTAGAGAACTACCTCTTTTAAAAATGCTTACATTCGATCTAGGATCTCCTTTTTATATGTTTAGAAGGTTTATCACCATATTGTTATGTTTATGACCTTGTAAACATTACAAAATAACTATGATATTTTTTAAATGCTTATTCATAATCACTTCTTATTTATATTCAAGATAGCCTATGTTGGAGTCACCAACAAGAACTACAAAGTCATCTTCATCAGTAAGAATTTGATGAGTAACATCAATCATATAATATTCTTCATTCATCTTAACATGATTTTTGGGAGCATCCTCAATTGCCAATCTTTTTGTAAGACCAATAATGTGGTTCATGTTTTAATTATTAAATTTCTATGCAAGTGCATTTTAGGTAGGTGAAACATGAGTACCTTGAGCAATTTGTCTTTTTACTTATAGAAAATCATTATCCAACTTATGTAAAAAGGGATCAATAGTCCATGATGTGATTGAAATAGAAGAATCACCTTTATAAGTTATTTTCTTGATCTCTCCAACCATTATCAAGGCAACTTTAACCTATGTAGCAAGATTTTGTGTTATTTCTAAATTAGCTAAACATGCTTAGCATAGCTGATAGTTGACCTCTAGTAACTAGGCATTGATGAAGAAGTATTTATGATTATCTCTAGTGAGCAGGGTAGCTTGAGGAATTTTATAGAGTAATCTATTGAACTTGGCAATGAAATCCTACATGTGCTCATATGGTTCCTTCTTAAGCTAAGTTAGTTGGGTAAGTAATATATGTGAATATTGTATAGCTTTGAATCTCTTTTCAAATTTCTCATGCATGGTGGCTTGACTAACTATAGTGTCAGGAGCCAAATGGTAAAACCATTCTATAGCTAAGTCATGCAAGGTATCAATGAAGATTCTAACTGAGACATCTTCATGATAAATGCCAATTACTTCATAGGCTACAAATAAAGTAACCAAGTGCTCATTTGAATTTTCTTTTCCATCACCCATGAACTTTGGAAAATTATTTATTGACCCCTTTGGTAAGTCATGGAGAGAAGTCAAATTTAGAGGACCAATCATTGCCCCCAAAGGGATGGGAAGTGGTAATGCCATTCTTCCAAGAATAATAATCTGAGGGTTTATGGGTTTAATTATTAGTGAAGAATTTTTCTATAGTTGATTCATAACATTTTGTACTTGTCTCATAGGTGAGATATTGGTTCATCTTGTTTTGGCTTGGACATGAAATCTAAAATCAAACCGCTCTTAAAATTCAAAGAAATCATCAGTTTGGCCCTGAGCTCTCCTTACTCTAGTAAAAGGTCAATTTTATAGATTGAAACATAAAAGTTTTGCTAAGAATTTACTTTGGGATTACTTCAATTTTATAAGCACAAAATCAAGAAACAATAAATTGGCATGCGGTAACTTGAAACAAATAAGGAATTTACTTGACATTCAAGATGAAAGGAAAGTAAAGTGATTATTTATGACCAGTAAAGTGACTCACGTAAACCAAAGTAATTACTTAGCAAGAAAAGTTATATTCAGTAAAAACACATTTTTCAAGTCGCAAGTACGCCTTAGATTTTACATGTAGATTCTTACATGGTAGTTTGGGAAACATGCAAATTTTAGAAAATTGAAAAAATAACTGTGCCTATCTCAACTTGTGTGAGTAAGTTAATTTTAGTTCTAGGTTCAATCCCTAGTAGAGTCACCAAAAACTACTGGCTAGATATTTTGTAGACAATCAAAAATACCTAGGTAGTCATGGGATTAAATCCCCTTCATTTAATCATGAATCTTCCATATGCTTATGTATATTTACTTTTAATACTTCACAATTCTTAGTTATTCACAAATTATGTGCAATATGTTTTATTTTTAGGGTATTAATCTAATCACAAAGTTTATGAACCATAAGAAGGTGATTTTTCAGCAAGTAAGCAATTATTGTAGAGAATGTGTAAATAAATTTTGGGAAATCAAGAATGAAAGACTAGAACATGTGAGAAGAAATAAGTTACACTTCACAATAAGTAGTGTTATAGAGCTGATTAAATCTATATAATTAAATAAGCATTCAAGAGATGATAATCCTTTCATCAAACGATTAAGAAAGATTAGAATTCACATTCAGATTCAAATATAACATAAAGTTTACCATTTTAATATTCACAAATACACCAAATGATCCCCTTTAGATAGAAAGTTCCATGAAAATTAACTATCTTCTTATTCACTTTGAACCAATTTCATACAAAAGAAAAAATCAGGAATTCAAACATAAAGTTTTAGATTGCTTAAAATCTCTTGATTTAGTTACAATTGCTATGAAAAAATTACCATCCTCAAGCACACAGGCCTGCACCTATATTTATAACATTTTAGAAGACAGAGATAAATAGGAGACAACTCCTTGAATTTCCATGTGTTGTGCTATAAACTTGGAACTATTGAGAGGTGTCTTCCTTGAAGTAATCCTTGGTGGCATGAAATACTCAATGACATGTAGCATTTTTTAGTCTTACAATTTTAATAAAAAACAATCTCTTTTCATGCAACACAAAGCTTTCTTAAGTAATTTGTTTTACAAAATGACTTCATGAAATGGCATTTATCCTAGTTACTTGAGTCTTAAATTTTACAAAGGAATATAATTTGACAAGTAACTCCACTAAATGAATTTACTTAAAGTAATTACTTATAGAAAAGTTACTTTACAAATATAATAAAATAAAATGGAAAGAATAAATAAGAAATTGTCAAGAAAAAGAGTAGCAACAATTATTCCACATTATGGACTATGTATCTATACTTTTCCCTGTATTTGATATGCTAAGACATCATGAACTATATAGTTGCATCATCTATTTTAGGAAGTGTTTGCCTTTAATTTTAAATATTAGCATTTCTCTTTCTAACCTCTTATTATGATCTTTCATCTTTTCAATTCTTGGTTCAAGCCTCTTGATTTCATGTTGACATTTAATTAACTCCTTTATAAATTTTGTTGTGAAAGGAGTTATGGCCTTTGAAATTAATTGCTTAAAATACTAATTTAACTATTTAGATGTTATTAGAGTTTTATCAAACCAAATTTTAGTGAGACTAAAGAGACAATCTTCTAGATTCACATTTTCATTATGAGCTTCTTCTTCTAAAGTCTTCATTTCTTTACACATTGCCTCAAGAATACACATGTGACAAGATAAGAGGTATTCTTTATATTTTAATTTATTTATTGATACTTTAATAAAAATATTCTATTTGATCAAAAATTTATCACTCAAATTATTTATTCTTTATATATTCTCTTGCTACAACTCAAAAATTCCATTCTCATTTTCTATTTCCTTCATTACTACCTTTATCTCTGCTAATTTATTTACAATATCAATATGCATACATGGGACTTTCAGAAAAAGCTTCTAAATAGTTTGATGCATCTTCTCTATCCATTCATTAATGGCCTTATCCTTATCTCTAGTTTTCTATGCCTTAGTTATTACTTGATGACCAATTGAATCTCCTAAAGCAATTGATTGTTGTGGAATAGACCTTGCAACTTTAGCAAATATTTCACACAATTTAGAATTTTGTTCTTTTAACTTAGCCTTGGAAGCCTTCTCCTCATCAAGCTTCTTAAAAAGAGTGTCAATTAGAGTCTATGTATCTTATTTTAGTCCTTCTATGGTAACTTCTCTAAGGGACACTTTTGTGACTATTAAGTCTTGCTCAATGATTTCATACTTACTTTTACCTTGAGGAACAACAGATACCTCTACAAACTTATGCCCTGAATATTGAATTATTAACTTTGAATTCACTTTAGTAGTCTTAAGCTTCTTTCATTTTCTATCCAAACCCTTCAATAGTTTAAAATCAATTTCTTATAGATTTATCACTTCTCTAGACTCAGGAGTTTTTTGTATTTCCAACCAAAAGGAGAAATTTGTTCTAGTGGAAGTGTCTATATGAATCACCATTTATTGCTGGTTATTCCTTACCAATAGTTATTGAGAAATAATTTCTTGGGTCTCTATCACTTTCTCTATCTCTTTCTTAGATTATTTTCCCTCTTATTTCTCATTTATTTTCTATCACTTTATCCTCATATGCTTTTACTTCTTTCACTTTCACTTTCTCTATTTTCTTCTCAACTTGTTTCTCAACTTCTACTTCCCTCTCCTTCTTAACTTCCTTTTCTACCTCTACCTTTGCTTCTTTATCAGCTTCCACCATTTATTTATTATTTATTTTGGAATCTCCTTAGACAATTTTTTTTTTTTGTAATTACTATTTTTATCTAAATTTTTGCTTTTTTGCTTAATTTAAAAATAAAGAAACTAGTGAAGAAGGTTGTGTAGAAAAATATTTATTGAATGTACTTGCGGTGAATCTATATGATTGTGAAGATATCCTCTTTAGCTTGATATGATTACCTAAAAATAAGAAAACACTACCACAAAACTTTTTTATTAGACAAGAAGATGGGTGGATTACTTAGCATGAGCTAGATCCTAGAAATGAAAGCTTTCTAAAAGGCTGTCAATCCACCTACTTTAAACATTTAAGTATATAAATAAAATTTAAATATGATTGAATTTAAAATATAAAACTGAAATTAAATACAAAAAATAATAGTAATTTTTTTGAGACAATTAAATGCTTTGCTAATATAACTAAAATTAAGTAACTAGTTTGGTTAACACTAGTGCTGAAAATTAGCTCAAGCAAAGATTATGGTTTTTGGTTTGGGTTGATTAAAAATATGGTTATGAAAAGATGGTTTGGATGGAGTTGGTAGATTATTATGAGGGAACGAATTAAATGGGTGGATGGTTTAAGAGATAATAAAGTGAGTAATTAAGGTGGAAAAAGGTTAGGAGATAAGGAGGGTGAGAATGGAAAAGGTGTAAATGGGTCAAGGGGGTAAAGATGGGGAAATGGTGAATTGGATAAATGATAAAGAAGATAAGGGGTAAAAGGCAACAATATGATAAATAAAAGAGGAAAAGGTAGAGGTGGTGAATAATTAATGGTAAATAAAAGAAATGAAATAACAAAATATACCTCGAGATGGTTGATGAAGATTGTGTTGTTGAAGAATCCTGTAGCAATTCTGATAGAGCTTCCTTACTTTGATTGATTCTAACATCCAAGATGATGACCTCCTTCAAAAGTGGTCTTAAAACCTACAAGATGATAATTCTCACACCAAAAAGTAACTTAACCATGGGCGAAGGGGGAAAGTCATATTTATAGCATTTGTTGTCAAGAAACATGGCAAAGAAGTGAAATAGTGAAGTATGACACCATTTTTCAAGTGGGATCATAAGTGAAAAAGAGGATAAGGATGGTGGGATTCCAAAATTTTTTGTCCCACACCTTGCACATGATTCTAATTTGGAGTGTGAATCATGCACATGGGATCAAATGAGGCCAAATAATTTTTTATAAAGCTAATTTGGATTTTAGTTTAGTGCCCTATGAATTTTGACACCATTCTCCATGTGAGTGCATGAGTTGTCATGAAAGACAAGGGGCTAAGATTCCCACTTAGCCAATAGGTCTCCCACTTGGTTGGTTTGTCTCCCAACTTTCTAAAGACTCTAAAATGGAGAGAGAATCGTGCACATGGGCTCATATGGGTCTAAAATACCTTCCACCACTCACTTCCATCTTTTGGATAAGTTTCCCATGAATTTTGGCATCATTATTTATGCATGAGGAAAACAACACATGTTGAATGATGGTCTCATGGGAAAAAATATGCCATACTTCCAAAGAGGGGCCCTTTTGTGCTTGATGATGTCATTTGATACCTTGGAGGTGGGTCCAAAGTAGGGTATGATGTCTCACCTCAATCCACATAATTTCAAGCCATGTCACTTGCCATATCACCTTCCATGTCAATTTTCATGTCACTTACCATGTCACAAGAATGGGTTCCATAATGAATAGTACTTTTGAATAGTACTATGTGAATAGGAGAATAGTGATTTGGTTAGATTAAGAGGGGTTAGTTAAGAGTTAAGAATATTTTAGGGGGCCTTTAGGGGGTCTTAAAGTATTTGGTTATCAAAAATTGTAAGTGTGGAGTTTTCTAGTGTCTACATTTTGCCCCTTTTTGTTATACAACTTTGAATTAACAAGATACAAAAAAAATGGATCACTTGGTCAAAGGTCAAGATGCCTTGAGTATGGGAGGAGGTGTTCCCCCTCAAACTAGGAGTTGATGAGGTAAAGTAGAATCAAGTGCAGGTTTGATAAGTGGTTGGTAGAGAGGCACTAGATGGTGCCATAAGGTAGTTGGGTATTCAAGACACAAACATGCATGTAAAATGTAAGTGTGGTAGCCAAGATCACACATGAACTAAAGTTTATAATGTTTGTTAATTTAATTTTGGGTCTAGAGAGACATATTCCAAGGGTAACTGGTCCACAACATTAGTCATTATTGATCAAGTCATGCCTATCAAGTGATCTAGATAGGGTCAGGGTTGGTTACAGGTATCGAAGGTAGGAAGTGGTCCTACAAAACAACCCAAATGGTCAAGTCATGCAAAAATGCAACATGGAAAGGTTGGTTAGTGTGGTCAAAATGGACTAAGCAAGCTCATCACAAAGATATGTAGCAATTTGGGTCTAAACAACCAATGTCAAGGTGGACATGGTTGAATGGTTAGTTGGTTAGAGAGAGTGGTAGGCAAGGGTTAAGATAGGGGGTGGTTGAGATAAATCCATATTTACTAGGCAAGTGAAAGCTACCTATATAGTTCCATGGATGTGATATCCAACTAAACTTTAGGCCAAATGTAGTTCTTGATGGAGCTCAGATGGGTTACCCCAATGTGACATACCACATGGTTAGGTTTGGGTTGATAGTTGGGTAATGGTGAGGTGTCATGGCATAGATTGGTGAATAGTTATGATAATAATTCCACATTCATTAGGAGGAGAACACATAGATGGGTAGGGTAGGATAAATAAGTGGGTAACAAAAGGCTAAGCATCATAAATGTCTTATGATGGAACTAAGCCAAAGAAGAGATGCATTTATGAGGAGCTTACGCCTTCTAAAATTATGTGAGGGTATAAGTAAAATTCTAACACCTATCACTATGAGCCAAGTTTTAGGAGGTGGGTGTCTATCATGATCTACATAGTCTCTTTGGAAAAGGTTCATTACTACTACAAGCTAAGTTTTAAGGGTAGTAACAAAGTGATAACCTATAAATAATTTATTTGATAGCTAAGTAGATTTTATGAGTTATAAAGTTGGTAGCATGGTGAGTGATAGAGGATGAACCTTGCTTGACCCAAGAGCTGCATGGTTAGGCGAGATAAATAGTGGCCATGTCTACATCCTTTATCCTAGTTCTATAAAACCAAGGAGTTTAGGTTCCACTTAGAAGAGGCCCTACTATCAGTGAGCTATGTGATCGAAAATATTGGTTATAGAGTTTGATAAGATGGGTAAGCTTCTATAGAAGGCATTTGGGAGTGACTGCCACTGATAATAGTAACATTTTTAGAGGTCTGACCATTGTAGGAACCCAAGGCTATAAGCCAATTTATGTCAACCAAGTTAAGGTGATGTAAATGACCAACAACACCATAATGACTACTAGATGGCAAAGCAAGCAAAGACATCAAACATGGATCAGATTGTAAGGTGACAAAAAGATATCATGAAAATAGTGATTATATCAAGATGAAAAGTTAGATTGAGCTATGTGTCCACATGAAAAGGTGAGTAGACATGACCATTTTAAGTAGGAAGACTTTTCATGGGAATCAATGACATCATAAGACCCTCCTTATTGGTGGAATGGATAATCAAGTTATCAAGAAATAATATTTAGGTAGTCCATTTAAAGAATCATGGTAAGAATAAATACCTATCATGAAGTCATTTGGTTTTGTAGGTTGTTCAAGGTACAGTGAACTACCATAGGTTAAAGATGGAAAATAATGATGTAGAGATAATTAGTAACCCCCACAACGTAAAATAATCTACACGATGAATGTATATATCTACTAAATATTGCAACATTTAATGACAATAATGGAAGCATTGTTAAACCAACAACAAGAAGGAAGGCAGTAAAAGCCTAAGTTAGAGCCTAAAATATTCCCTCCTTAGTAGGAAAGAAGGCAAGACCTTTTTGTGTAATGTGAAGAGTTAGAGAACATGGCCTTCAACTTGTCCATGGAGATAACCCTAACTATCCAAGGGGATGTGTGTTAAGGCAATAATTGATGGTATCTAAGTGAGTAGAATAACCAAAGCACATGGATACAATGGATATGATGGGTGGGTAAGTTAAAATATCTAGAGAAAAATATAATTTTCACCTTATGGGGATGAATGTAGAAGAGGAGAATAGAGTACACCCTTTAGCAGCTACTGAGATAGGGAATGCTATAAATGTTAGTTTAGGGAGTAATTAAGTAGAAGGATGATTGAACACAAATATAGAGTCACCAAATAATCAACCTAATGCTTAGGTAGGAAAATAATGTATGTATAGGCCTTAGGTGAGGTGTGGATATTTTGATAACTCTGTATGTGTCATGCGACTCCTTGCACCCTAAATAAAATATTGCATAGTTTGTTGTAAATATGTACATAATGTGTTGTATGTCATTGTTTGAATGTTATTATGCTTAGGGTTATGTGGATACTCATGAATGCTATGGTTATGGTTATGATTTCTATGGTTATAGTTGTTATAATCTCACTTAAGGTAAAGTAGATAGGGTAAGATAATTAATAAAACTAATGGTAAAGTGAAAAATATAATCAAGAGACAAATGACATAATGCAAATATCAACTAAGCACATTAGGATGACAAGAGGACATGATGTGCCTTTATTGACAATGACTAAAAATAGACCTAAAGTGGGCTTGGATTAATGAACATAATCCCTATGACTGCTTCACATGAGCATGATTTTAAGGATAAAAAAGTTGTGTTTATCACACTCTATCAAGTACACACAAAATGTGTAAAGGGTTTAAATGTTGAATAGGTGATGGATACGGTGAAGTGTATAGTTAGAGATGGAAAAAAGGAGGACCCATGCTTAATAAAAAGAGACACTGACAGAAGAAATGGATGTCTTGAAGTAGTGATCTTGACAAGATTTCAAGCATTAAATTAAGAGATCAGAGGACATGAGGAAGAAAACATGTATACACACATATAAATAATGTGATTAGTGACTACACTCTAATGAGTGAGAAGCTAGAGTGTTGATGGGAACAAATAAAGGGGATCTAATAAGGGATGAGGTGAAGGCAAACTAGGAGATGGATGAAGAGACAGGTAGAGAAAACAATGAGGTCATAGATAAAGACAAAGGTGGAGAAGGATGGAAGGAGCCAAACATGGATATGGAGGAGGAAAAAAGAAGGTTGGGAGGAATAAGGAATGTTATCAAGACAGATGAAAAAAATGAAATGAAATGGACAAAAGAAAATAAAAATAAAAGGTAGAAGATGGGGGTTTGAGGAATGCACTAAAGAATGATAGATTAGAGAATTGAAAATGATGGGGAAAGAAGTGTTGAAATATTGAAGGGTAAGGGGAGGATGAGAAATATTGGAGGCCATGAAAGGTTTGAAAATAAGTCTAAAAAAGACCAAGGAGGAAATAGTTTGGTGATGAAATTGAAAAAAATGAAATACATGGAAGAAAAGGAAATAGGAGGGAAAATGAGTGAAATGAAGACACAAAAAAGATGAAAGGAGAGTGAATAAGTAGGTGAAGATGTCACCAAAGAAGCATGGATGATGATAGGCAAGGAGAGGAACAATGAAGCAAATTAGAGGGTAGTGTTGGAGATGAGAATGGGATGGAAAATGGGAAAGGGGTTAAGAAACATGATGGGAAGCAAAGGATGGGTGGATAATAAGCTAAAGAGAGAAGGTATATGCTAATCAACTTATTAGAAGAGATTGACAAGCTAAATGGGTGATTAGAAGAGATTGACAATTCAAAAAGTGGTGAGGTTATGAAGAAATAGGGGATCATAATGAAAGGGAATGAGGTGAAAATAAATGATGAAGATTAGAAATGATAAGAAGGAAAAGGAAGAATTGAAGTAGGGATATAAAGTATAGACACCACCTAGATGTAAAAGACAAGTGAGTACTATGATGGAAACAGGAAAAGAGGAATGCAAAGTGAAAAAGGCTAGGAATGATAAGAAGAAAAGAGTAATTATGGAATGCTTCTCAAGGGATAAAGACCCAGTTAAAAGATAGTTGTGGAGTATAAAAATAGAAAATGTGGGGAGACTAGAAAATTGATAGAGAGTGGTAGCACACATAAGAAAAAAAGGAGGGATAAAAGAAATAAAATAAATAGAAAGCATGCAAGATTGAAAAGATGGGAAAGAGGAAAACAATAACTGAGAAATGGATTAAAGGTGGTTTAGAAGTAGTGGAAGGGCAGTAAGAAGGTGGTAGAAAAGAAGAGAAGGAGGTAAAAGTGTCCATCATTGTGTAAGGGAATATGAAAATGTATAATTTATGAGGAAAAGAGAGTGAGGAAGAGGGTATGATAGGTCACCAAGGGAAAGAGGAAAGGATGAGGATGGTAGAATAAGATAAATATGATAGAGGTTAGGGTTGATAAGAAGTGGAGAGAGGGACAAAAACATGAAAAGTGGGTGGGGGATCATGCCATAAAGCATGCACAAGGAAAGGTGATGGGGAGGTCAATGAAGTAGAGTAGGTGGTGGCTTTATGTGAGATAAGAGGGGACAATGAGGAAGGCAATCAATCATTATGGTAAAAGAGATTGACAAGTTGTAAAAGTGGTTAAAAGAGATTGATAAGCTAAAGGGAGGGAGGTGGTGAGGAGATAGTTAGAGAAGTGGAGGAAGATATTTTAGGTGAGAAGGGAAAATAAAATAAAAGATGTGGTTGAGTTGACCTCTATAACTGAGCACTACCTACATAGTCCAAAAAGACCTCAAGCTAATGTAGTTCTCCTATAAGTTGGGGGAACAAAAAGAGGAAGTATTAGATGATGTTAAAATATAAGGATGCTAAGAAAGATCCAAATATTTTGTGATATAGGATGCCCTAAGCAAGAAGGTACTATTAGAAATGAAAATTAATGAGAAGAAAAAGGGGAAGGTAATTAGTTGTTAGTGGTTGAACTACCCTTAGAAGTCAATAAATACCTCCATAGTCCATGGACATTAGGGAAATGTAGTTTAACCAGGGTTGGAGAATGGTGCTCAAATGGGTTACCCAAATTTGATATACCACATGGCCTAGTTTTATTGAAGGTTTACAAAGAAAGTGTGTGAATTGAAGGCAAGTTGGGGTTGTAGAGAAAGGTATCCCCAAAAGGTGATTTGATTGATGCTAATGTTATTATAATTTTATTTATGGTTTGGATGGATGATAGTGGTGGAACATAAGTAGGTTAGATGAACAATCTAGATGTGGAAAAAGACATGAATCAATGAGGAGAGAATAATAAATGAGATTTAATACCTATTTGTTGACAAGGATAAAGTAAAACAAAACCTAAGGTTAAATTGAATTAAGGAACATAATCCTTTGGAATGATTCATGTTAGCATGCATTGGTTGGTAAAAAAAATTTCTCGATCATAGTGTGCCAAATAGGCTTGAAATCCCTTGATTTATAGATATTATAAAGGGAAGATGGGTGATAGGTGGTGTGAAGGATAAATGGTAATATGTATGGTAACCTTATGTGAGTAATTATTCTTCTTTTATCAATGACCTAAGAATGATAATAACAAGTCCATGTCATATGCTAGATGTAGACTAATCAATGCAAGAAGTTTATGTGTGAAAGCCAATTTTGACTTCCATCTTATTATGTTATTTTAGAGCTAATTGAAGCTTTCAATATTATTTAGAATTTGATTTGATTATGATAGTGGGTATTTTTATTTATTGATGTATATGTGAAGTTGATCAATGTGGGAAGCTTCCAATAAATTGCTTTATTTTTGACAAAGTTAACTTATCCATCCTTCAAGGGAGTGGTCTAAGTTTAGTGGATTTGTTTAATGTTATTGATAGTTGTCCTTCAAGGGAGCAGTCTACCTTATATTTGGATATTATTATTTTGTTTTTGGGTAGTTGTCCTTCAAGGGAGTAGTCTTTAATGCTTAAGATATTGACCCAATTGATATTTTGGTATTCAAATTGTTTATAGATGTGATTTTTGTAGACATGGACAAGTCTAATTAGGTTTAGAGGTTTTATACTATGAAGGAAAAGCTTTGACAAAATAAGGTTAATATTATGTGAAGAGGTGTGGTTTTGAGAAGTAATGACCATGGGATTACATCTTGTTAGAGATGAAAAGTATCCATGAGAACCATGCCATGGGTAAAACCATGGCACCCATATTCATGATTAGGCTATAACTGTGATGATTAATCACATGGTTCTATGTTGTAATCAATTATCCTCAAAAGGAGAGGAGGAAGATGGGTGAAGTTTAAAATCTCATAATGGAGGGATGAGCCTAAGTTAGACAAAATTAGTGAGCTTGATCCTTCATTAACATAATAATGGATGTAGATACGAAGAATTGAGAGGCTTATATTCTGGTTTGCCTTTGAGAGAGGACAAGTGGTAAGCTCCTGATCCTTACTTATGGGTTATGATGTAAGTTCCAAGCTAATTAAAAGCAAACTTACCTCATTTACTTTTTTCCATGTTGGTTTTCCATGAGGATGAGGTCTTTAATATTTAATTCTCACACTTTCAAGTGATTTTTATACGCACACTTGATACATTATTGATAGATATAGAGGTCGGTGAGGGTTACTAGATGACACTCATCTAGTATCTAAAGCTGAGCTAAATGATGTTGACGATAATATTATTAAAAAATATGTTCTTATAAAGATATGCAAAGAGAGGGAATTTAGAATTCAAGAGGCAAGATTGCCTCTACTCCAAAGACTAGAGATAAAGGGGTAGCACCCATATAAGTTTGAATGCTATAGAAATAGGCCCATAATGTGAATGAGATGTGCAAGTGTTAATCCTAACCTAAAGCACTGATGACTTTGGTTAGTATTTTTTAAGAGGATTCTACCTACCCATTTGATTGTGGACACTAAGGTGAGGAAAAGCTTAAGTTGATGCCTAATGCATCACATATTTCTTGGACTTGGTTTTTTTTTAAATATTTGCCATTATCGGTGATGATCTTATGTAAAACATTGAAGTGGTAGATGATATGATGGTTGATAAAGTTGACAATTTTCTCTACTTTGGTTGACATAAGAGGCATAGCTTCCACCTACTTGGTGAAATATTTGGTGGCTGTGATGATGGGCCTATGGCATTGTGAAGAATTGGGTTTGACTTCTCCAGTGAGATCGAGCCCCCATTGTGAGAAAGGCCAAAAGTCCTTAGATACTTAGAGGCCATTAGCTGGTGTGTGATGTAAATTAACATTCCATCAACATTTAACACACTTTTTTACATAATCATAATAGTCTTGGTTGAGGGAGGGATAATATAATCGAAGTTGAAGGATACCTTTAGTGATTGTTAGACTGATAAAGTGTCCCCCACATATCCCATAATGCATTTTCATGATGTCATGAAAAACTTTATGGTTGCATAGGAAATGAAGAGGGAGACCATCAAAACCACATTTTTAAAGGATTCCCCTTAGTATGGTGTAATGAGAGGTACTTTGAACAAATTTTCTTTGGGTGTTCCTAGAGAGGTTGGGAGGACCAATGCAGAGGTTGAGGTAGTTAAAAGTTTGGTCATAAAAAATGTTAGATGGGGAATCCTCCACATTATAGAAGGTAGGGATGTCAGATTGATTATAAGAGGGTGTGGTAAAATGATGAATAGTGATGAATATTTGGAATTAGAAGGCTACGAAGGGATCTAAGAAGCAAGGTAAGCCATTTTTTCTATGAATTTATTAGTAGATTGGGGAATAGATTGGACTAGGTAATGTTTGAATGATGCTAAGAGTTTATCAAATAAAAATTTGTATTTATGTAAGACATCATTTTTACATTGGTAGGAGCCATTGACCTAGTTGATCATGAGATGGGAATCACCAAAGACATTGATGGTCTTAAGTACCAAGGCTAAAGTGGTTCGAAGACCTATGACTAGGGCTTCATACTTAGCCATATTATTGTTACATTTGAATTCAAGTTTAAAGGAAAGAGGAAAGGGTTCACCATTAAGAGGAATGAGAATAAATCTAGCACCCCCACCTTGTTGTCACTTTGAACCATCAAAGAACATAGTCATTTGGTAAGTTATGTTATCTTGGGAAAGAGTAGTGATGGATTCATCTAGGAATTTGAGAGGAAGTGGTTGGTGATCTGCCAAAGGTGCTTCAACCAATTGGTTGGTAATGACTTTCCCTTTAATTAAATTTTACTGAAGGAATCAAGATAAATTTTGATAAGAGCATAAGCCACTTGGCCATACATTAGTTTTGGTATGGCTTGGGATACATTTACTTGAGTGGGATGGTGTTGGTTATGACATGGGTTTTATGGTCAAGAAGGTAGTGGTAGAGTTTGGTGGCCACAAAAGTCAAAGCTAAGCAGAGTTTTTTTGATATGGGTATACTGAGTCTCATATTACACAAGCATGTGGCTAATGTAGTATATGGATTATTCTCTCTGTTTTTCACCTTAGTGAGCCAACATGGCCCCTAGGGAATGGTTAGTGGTAGAGATATATAGGTTAAAGGGGTGGTCATCCTTAGGAGGGATGAGGATAGGTGGTGACAAAAGTATTACTTAATTGATTTAAAGTCTTTTTGACAATCACCATTCCATTTAAAATAGACATCCTTCTTTATAAGGTGATGGAAAGGTTGGCACCAGTCTAAAAGCTACAAAATGAAATGGAAAATGGATTTAATCTTTCCCTGTAGGCTAGATGTTGCTTAAGGTTGGTAGGAGGAGGCATCTCCAAGATTACCTTGACCTTGGTAGGGTCTACTTTGATTCCTCAAAAAGAGATAATAAAGCCAAGAAGCTTCCCTGAAAGGACACTAAAAACACATTTCTTGTGGTTGATTCTAACATGGAAATGGATTAGGCATTCAAAGATAATGCTGAGAACTTTCAGATGATCTTGGTGAGATTTGGATTTTAAACAGAGATCATCGACATAGTCTTCTATGATGGTATGGATGAGGTCATGGCTTTTTGGTAAGTTGTACCAGCATTATTTAACTCAAAAGGCATGACTCTATAGTAAAAAGTTCCCCAAGGAGCGATAAAGGCAATTTTATGCTGATCTTTAGGAGTAATCAAGATTTGATTGTAACTCAAAAACCTATCTATGAGAGATAAAATCTCATGGATGGCTATAAGATCAACAATCTTTTCAATAATAGGTAGAGGAAAGTCATCCTTGGGGTAGGTGAGGTTAAGGTCATGAAAGTACACATAAATGTGTAGACCCCTAGTGGCTTTGGTGATAGGTATGATAATCAAGGCCCATTAGGGGTAGTCAATGGATTGAATGAAGTTTATAGATAGGAGACATTGAAGCTCTTTTTTTATTATAAAGGCTATGTAATGATGCATGCATCAAAGTTTCTATTTAACAGGCTTGGTATCATGATGAGTGACTATGTTATAGGTAGCAATGGTGGAGTCAATATTAGGCATGTCATTTTAAGACCAAGTGAATGCTATGTTGCAGTCTTGGAGGAAAGAGGAGAAATATTAAAGTTCTTTGGCATTTAGTGATTGGCCCAATTTGACAATGTGGGGTTTGTCCATAGTGCATAAGGATATATCTATGGTGGATTCATTCAACATGGTTAAAGATTCAGGAGGAAGGGATTTACAGATTTAAGAATCTAGGGTGCCAAGGTAGGTGAGAATAAAATCATCATCTTGATGTTGGATGGTATTAATGGTATTAAAATATTTCTTTATCATTTCAAGATAAATGAGAGGAAGGGTTTGAATTTGGCTATCCTTTTGATAGGTTAGGGGGCCTAAACTAATGGTTTTGATAAAAAAATGTTAGGAGGAATGATATCAAAATCCTTAGACATTGAAGGAGTTTGGGCTAGTGAGGAGGGGATGTCTTTCTTGATGGTGTCAATAGGTTTGGGTGCATTGGTGGGTTCTTCAGGTGGTACAAACCTAAGGCCAAATGACTCATGAGGTTTTTGAGTTTTGATTAAAGGTAACTCATGAGGTTCTTGTTCATATCAGCCCTGACCAAATCCCTTCTAGGCACACCTATGAAGGTATAATTTAGTGAATGTTGGTTTGTCAAGGTAGGAAAAGTTAGAGATGAATGGTTAGATGGAAGAGGTAGTGGTGGGAGTAATAAGTGACCGATCAAGTCCCCCATAGATGAAGTTAATTTTATGGTTGGGAGGATCAAAAGGGATGATGGTTCCAATGTTAGGGTCATAGGAAGGGTTATGTTTGAGGTTCCCATAATATTGATGAGTATGGAAACATCCAACATTAAAAGGAAATACTCAATGAAAATCATTGGAACATAGATCCCAAAGGTTCCTTTATGGGGATCTATAAAGAAGGGATGGATGAGCTAGTTAACATTTCATCAATGGTTGGTGGTTTAGGTGTAACAAATAAAGGTGCATTAGATGGGTGTACGAGGACATCATTAGGGTGATAGGTCATGTTGCATGTTGAGAAAGGATTTAGGTCTGCTTGGATAATGATGAACTGGCCCTTGTGCTCAAACTTAATGCATCAATAGAGGGTAGAAGGAACACATTCCATGGATAAAATCCAAGGTCATCCCAATAATATGTTGTATTGGAATTATCATTCCATCACATTGAAGAGTTTAGGGAGTGTGTGAGGTCTTACATGAATATGAAGGATGATATTTCCCAAGGTAGTGGCCATAGTGTTGTTAAAGGATTAGAGCACCACTATGGATGTTGACATGATAATGTTTGGTACATTCAGTTGGTCATAAGCATATGAGAATATGATGTTAATGTTATCTCCCTCATCAATCATCACCCTTTTGACATGTGTTTGGTTGATGTAAGTGGTAATAAAGAGTGGGGGATTTGGGTCCTTGAGGTGGATGGAAGGTATTTCTAAATTTTTAAAGGTGACAAGGTTAGAATTTTGGAGGGCAAAAACAAATGTAGCTAGAAGTTGAGGGTCATTGGGTTGAACCTCAATGGATTTCAAGGAATATATGAGTACTTGGTGGTGATGGGGAGAATTCTAAATCAACTCATACAAGCTCATTTTTGCTAGGGTCTAGTAAAGCTGCTTAAGGATAGCTTTTCAGATAGATATTGCATATGGGTTGGGGTATGCAGGTTTAGATTGGGGGCACCTAAGATAAACACCTTAGATTTTCTTAAAGATGGAGATGATTAGGTGTGATTTTCCTAGAAATGTGAAGAGGGGTATATCCAAAGAATGGACACCTTAACCTTCCCTTTATCCTTTTGCTATGATCTAGTGACCTTGTTGATAGTATGGATAGAAGGGGAGGGTGAGGTAGTAGATTGGTCAGACCTATCTTGATTCTTAGGTGAGACTGTAGGAGTAGTTAAGCACTAGGTAGGTATGGCTATTGTTTTGGTTGGTATGGGTAACATAGTAGATTCATCTGTTAATATATCATCCTTATTGTAAAGGTGATGGATGAGAGTTTAGAGAGCTTTCCAATTGTTTGTATCATGGTTGGGCATCCTATGGTATAAAAAAATCAAATTTTTATTAAACCATGATGGTTTGTGGTATGAGGGGTCAAAGGTTTGATGGGTGGTAATCTCAAGGATGAGGTTTACAATAACCATTACAGAATGGTTAGGTAAGACTTAGTTAAGGGTGGTAAAGGTTTATCAGTTTTTATTTTAGGTGTTGAGGTAGAAGGTTGTTTGGAAGTAGGTTTGGTGATAGGTGTCTTAAGTATGGTTGTATATTTTGTTGATGGTTTTGGTTTAGGCAAGATGGTTAATGAATTATAGGAGGATGATGGCAAGGTAGGTAACTTAGGTATTATTGGTATAGTAAAAGGAAGTGTATTAGAAAATAAGTGTGTGTGTGTAACCAATAAAGGTGGTGGGGTTTTGGTAAAATTAATGGGCTTCATGCTCAAGGTAGAGGAATAAGGACCCAAAATGAAGGGAAAGGTTGAGGGAGGTAAAACTCAAGGTTTTGGGCCCTTGGGTTGTTTTACCTCTTTGGTTTCTTTAATTGTTGGTTTTGGAGGGGGTTTGGTCACTTTAGTTGTCTTAGTGGGTTTAGGTGTTTGAGGGTCGGTTAACTTGGAGGATGATTGGATTTGTTGGGTGGACATTTTAGTTGTTTTAGAAGGGCTAGGTTGTTATAGAAAATAAGGGGTTAGATATTCTAGATTGGCTCCCTTACCTTTATCTTAGTTTTTGATGGAAGGTTCTAAAATTAGAGGTTTGGTGGGTGAAGTTATCTTTTCTTTTGAGATAGTTTCCAAATATGGAATGGATGGTTGTATAATAGGGGAGATAGGTGTGGTAACCTTTATAAAAGGTGTGGATATGGTTAATTCCTCTATTTTTATGTCCAAAAGGGTAGAAGGTAACTTTAATATTTCAATAAGTGAAGGGGGATTGGTATATTAGTGAATGGGTTATTTATCAATGAGTGTGTCAAGAACCATGTTAATGGTATGTGCATCAAGAGAGCATTCAACATTGTTACTCTCATTTTTGGTGGGAGTGTGGTTTGGAAAAGGCTGCCTAAATATGTCAAGGGCTTGGTTGGGTGGTGTATTAGGGTTGTCTAATCTAAGTTCCCCCTTGTCAATGAGGGATTGGATAAGGTATTTTAAGGTATTACACCTATTGATATCATGTCCTATAACTCAACAAAAGGAATAATTGTCATTTTCATTATACCAACTCTGTACAGGGTGAGAAGCATCAAACTATTAGGGTGGTTTAATTGGTGAAATTTGATCATAGGATAGGAGATTATGGGCTCCATAGATGGATAAATAAAGGGTAGTCATATTGTCCATGATCATCTTCATGAATTCTATTTGGGGTTGATCACCCAGAAGGTAGTAGGATGTTTATTATAGTGGTGGTTGAAAAACATGTTGATAGTTGGTCGAAGGTTGAGGGGTTGCCACATATTAGTATGTAAATGCCAATGGTTGGGTAAAAGAGATATATTGGTATGTAGATGTCAATTATTGGGTAGGATTGGGTGGTTGGGTAGCGAGCATATGCCCTTGTCGATTATGGAGATAACTAAAGGTTAGTTGTTGGGTAGGAGTGGTGGTTGGGTTAGTTGCTGATGGAAGGGTAGTGACCTTTGTACTAATTGGTGGTAATATGGAGGGTATGGAGACCATAATGATTTGACGTAGACTAGTGTTTGATGGGTTTGATGTAATTAGAGGAATATGAGTAGTGATAGAGGTAGACACTCCTATTATGGAGGAGTGATTAGTAGGTGGTATAAGGGTAGTGGTAGTTTGGGTTGGCTAATTTTGTGTGGTAACCTCAAGGGGATTATTGGTCAATGATAGGGCTTGGGTGAGTAAAGGTTTAGTAGTAGCTATGATAGTGGAGGTACCCCCCCATGAGGTGGAGAGGCATGCCATAAAGTAGATCTATAGGTGGGGTCAAAATTGGGATTTGGTGAGATGTAGTTCTAAAGGTGATGTTGTAAGGCTACATGTTTGTCATTTAGGAGAGTGGTAAAATCCACATCTCCTGAGATTACTTGAAAACTTTATAGAGAGTGAGGGGAGTTTATAGGTTCAAAAACCTATTCCATGGATGTAAATGTGGAACAATTTGGTTGATTTGGTGGTGAGTTTTGTTCCTCAATGTCCCTTCACTGTTGGTGAGTAATAATCATATGATAAAATAGGCAAGAAATGATACATTATCACACCCAAAAACAAAGAGTAATCAAATAATATTAAGTCCTAGGATTAATTTTAATTTTAATTTTAGCTTAGGCCTTAGAAAAGTGTGAAGAAGAAACTGGATTGAATAGGTCGTAGAAAGCAATCTATGTTAGGTTTTGGGTTGTGTTTAAGTTCTCAAAAAGAAGTTTGTATTGGATCAAGTACATGTATTGATACTTGGGGCTTGATCCCCTCAGATGACAATATTTCATCCACTATGGGTGCTTAGCCTTTATATCATTTATCGATAGTTTATTCTCAATTAGAGAGCTAAGGTTGTTATTCCCTTAGTGATTAAATCTAATTATGATAACTGAGAAAGGGTAAGGTGATCTACTAGGTGATGAAATCTTTGTAGAGCCTTGTATCAAATGTGGTTGATATTTATTTAGTGAAAATGGTTTAGTTTTTGTAATATTTGTGCACTATGATTAATTTTATTTTCTTAAATTAAACTAGATGAACTAATATAATAAGCAAGCAAACTATGTATGCAAGTTAATTTTAATCCCAAAGGAATTTTTTTTATTTATTTTAATGAATACAAAATAAATGAAACCTAAGTGAAATATGATAATGCAATTCCTAATACTAGGATGATTAGCTTTTTATTTTACCTTTTAGAAATGCAATAAACTAAGATTTAACTCTTTCTAAAGAGATGCAACTAAAAGTGAAACTAAAATGCAAGAAAGAACACTTAGTGTGTATAGAATGTATCTAAATGAATTTTCCACTAATGCAACTAAATAAAATTTTCACTAATTTAAATATAAATGTCCTAAAACAACTAAAAAACCTAAGAAAACTCAAGGGTCCCACTGGGCATGCTAAAATGTTTCTATCTAAATTTTTGCTCTTTTGTTTAATTTAAAAAGAAAAAAACTACTGAAGAAGGGTGTGTAGAAAAATACATATTGAATGTGCACACATTAAATATAGATGGTTATAAATATCTCCTCTTTTTATTGGTATGATGACCTAAAAATAATAAAACAATACGAAAAAGCTTATTTGTTAGACAAGTAGATGGGTGGATTGCCTAACATGAGCTGCATCTTAGAAGTGAAAGCTTTTTAGGAGGATGTCAATACACCTGATTTAAACATTTAAGTATATAAATAAAAATTAAACATACTTGAATTTAAAATAAAATACTAAAACTAAATATAACAAATAATAAAAAATTGATTGAGACAATTAAATGCTTTAGTAAGATAACTAAAATAAAGCAGCTAGTTTGGTTAACACTAGTGCTGAAAATTAGCTAAAGCAAAGGTTGTGGTTTTTGGTTTGGGTTGATTAACAAGTTGGTTATGAAAATATGGTTTGGTTGGAGTTTTTAGATGATTAATATGGAACAAATTAAATGGGTTTATGGTTTACGTGATAATAAAGTGAGTAATTAAGGTGGTAAAAGGTAAGGGGATAAGGAGGGTGAGAATGACAAAGGTGTAAAGGGGTGAAGTGGGTAAAGATGGGGAAAATGGGGAAATGGATAAATGATAAAGAAGATAAGGGGTAAATTTAAAAGGTGTGATAAATAAAAGGGGAATAGGTATAGATGATGAAGAATTAATGGTAATAAAATAAATGAAATTATAAAATATTCCTTGAGATGGTTGATGAAGATGGTGTTGTTTCTAGTAGAGCTCCATTGCTTTGATTTATTCTAGCCTCCAAGATGATGAACGCCTTAAAAAGTGCTCCTAAAACTTGCAAGATGATAATTCTCTCATTGAAAACCAACTTAACCATGGGCGAATTGGAAGGGTCATCGTTATAGCATTTATTTTCAAGAAATATGCCAAAGAAGTGGAATAGTGAAGGATGGCACCATTTTTCAAGTGGGTTAATAAGTGAAAAATGAGATAAGGATTGTGGGATTCCTAACTTTTTTTATTTATCCCCCACCTTTCAATTGAGTCAAATTTTTAGTGGGAATCATGCACATGGGCTCAAATGAGGCCAAAGGACTTTTCACCAAGCTAATTTGTCTTTTGGATAAGTGCCCCATGAATTTTGACACCATTCTCCATGTGGGTGCATCAGTGGTCATGAAAGACAAGGGGGTGGGATTCCCACCTATCCAATAGGTCTCCAACTTGGTCAGTTTATCTCCCAACTTTCTAAAGAGTCCAAAATGGAGAGGGATTCATGCAAATGTGCTAATATAGGTCCAAAATACCCTCCACCACTCACTTATATCTTTTGGGTAAGTGCCCTATTAATTTAAAAATTATTATCCATGAATGAGGACAAAAAAACATGTTTAATGATGGTCCCATGGAAAAAAAATTCCATACTCTTAAGGAGGGGCCCTTTAGTGCTTAATGATGTCATTAGGTACCTTAGAGGTGGCTCCTATGTGGGGTATGATGTCCCACCTCTAGCAACATCAATTTCAAGCCATGTCACTTTCCATATCACCTTCCATGTTAATTTCCATGTCATTTGTAATGTCACATGCCATGTCCCTTGCCATGTCATCATAAATAGTGATAGTGGGTCCCATAATGAATAGTGATAGTGAATAATACTTTTGAATAGTACTTTCAGATAGTACTTCTAAATAGTACTATGTGAATAGGATAATAGTGATTTGGTTAGGTTAAGAGGGGTTGGTTAAGGGTTAATAAGGTTTTATCGGCCTTTAGGGCGTCTTGAGGCATTTAGCCATCAAAAACTACAAGTGTGCAGTTTTCTAGTGTCTATAATTACCTATTTTAGTTCCTTCTAACTAGTTAGTTGATCATTTGAAGGAGGTGGAGTTAGAGTAGTGGGTCAAGGATGGAGGAAGAGGAGGAACAAAAAAAATCAAGGAAGAGGAGGAGGAACAATAGTCTTCTTCTAAATGGGCTTCTTAATAACCTTAATGTTATAATATTTTGTAGGTGGCATGAGTATTGATGGATCCATGGTAGATGTAGTAGAAATAAAAATGATGGGTGATAAGTATATATGGAGGTGACTAAATGAGGTGTGGTGGAAACTATATGAGTTGGTCATTCATCCTTGACCATATAATAAGTATCATCAACATTTCTTCTCAGCTTTAATTTCCTCTACTCTTGACTGCTTTCTCCTTCGACTTCCTCTTTTGACTTATTCTAGTAGTCTCAGTCATCAATTGCTTCATGCAATATCCCTTATTAAGGAGCCATGTGGAAGTCAAGTCAAGGAATATAGAATTTCTATCTTAAATATTTTTAACTTGATTTTTTCCAAAAAAATTCTCTAGAAGTGGGGTGTTATCCCCTCCTACTACATAATATGCATCACTGGTTATAATTCCATCATCTTACGTGTTTTCTATAATTGTGGCTAGATTGAAAGTATTTTCAATAGTTAATGTAGTATTATATCTTCTTATCACAACAAACTGAGTCTTGCAATAAATCCAAAAGTCCTCAAGTGTAAGAATATGAAAATGCTTAAGAGAAATTATATTATGGGCCACACTTTTACAATCAAAATTTTCCATATCTTCAAAATGGGTTTGACTACAATTGTGTTACATATCCTTTTGTAATTTATTTATTTTTTCAATGATGGGGCAATGATAATGACTAATAACAATGGGAAATATAAAAAAAGTATAGTGAAACTTTGACTGCAAATCATGCAACACAAATAGTTGCATGCACAACTCCATAAGGATCCACTTGTCACTAAGATACCTTCACAAATTGATATGTGTGCCTGAGAAACAACCAAATTTGCAATATGTAAATTTGATGAACTAATTAAAATGCATCCAAATTGAGAAACTACTACCCATGCTACATCAAATACTCTCTTATATTTCAAATCTAGATTTAACTTATAAATGATTTCATAAAAGAATCCATCATTTACATCTTATAATGGTTAAAATATTTTGAAATGACCAATTGAGGATAATACTCATATATGGGTTATTTTAATATAATCCCTTTTGTGGTTAACCTAGAGAAATTTCCATTTGATGCTGAAACATATACCAAATATGATGTCATCCTGAAGTTAAAAGTTGCTAATACTTGACTCAACTAGTGGTCAATGTTATCACTTATCAATCTTGATCATTCAATCATTGAAATTTTTTTGTTGACATCAATGGCATTTATTTATGCATACATCTAAGTTTAAAAACACTTGGAATTATTTTTTCCATTGATTATACACAGCAATTGTGTGATATCTACAACTTCATGAATGAAGTTAGACCTAACTATTTGTTTTAGGAACCTTGAGGGATAATTAGCTTTCATTAGATAGTTTGTGTTCATTATCTTGATGCAATCAACTATCTTATTTTCCCATTGACTTTTATCTTTTTCAATTGTTACATCAAGTACTTTATATGTTGTTAGTAACTTTAAGCATTAGTTAAGGTATTGAGCATCTAACCTTATTATCACATTATCAACAATGTCCTTTACTATCCTAGTAAGAGAATCATAGTATTTGGCACACTCTAAGATAAACTTAGGAGGTTGCATTGAACTTAGGAAAGCTATAAATTTTAATATCCCACTAGTGGTCATTACATGCTTAGGCAAATTTTTGGATACAAATTTAGATCTCTCCAACAACTCAGTCATTGGATACATGGCCCATATTTGTATCACTTATTTCAGTTAACTTGGAAGTAATGAAAGATTCAACAAGGTATCCTTTGTACTCATACTTCAAATTTGGTTTTTTTGACTTTATAACTTTCTTTGCCTTTTCCCTACCTTTCTTACTTGGTTCAGTAATTTCTTCAAATGCTAACTCAGAGACTTCTTCAATAAGTATTTTATATTCTTTTACTCTAGCTATTTCTTCCTCTGATCTTTTTGATCTTAACATTTCTTCTGGATAACTCTAGAAAAACTTGACAACTTCTCTAGAATACCTAGTAACTACTCCTACTTGTTTAGAAAAGATTGAATAAATGAGTCAACTTGTTGTCTTAAGCATCACTCTTAATCAAACTTCATATTTTAAGTAGTTGAAAGCCTTGAAAAATTCAAGTAAATCAAAGTAAGTAGCAAGGTATCACAACCCCAGGTTGGTCTAGATAATCTTCAAGTCTTATTACTCGATAATATGATTAGGTAATAGGCTTGGACAATTTCAAGTTTCTTTCAACTTATAACTTTGAGTTTGTATTAACAAGTAACTTGAAATCAAGATCTTGAATAAGTATCAAGTTATGAGGAGTCTAGGTTTCTTAAGGGAAATTAATTTAGGTTTATTAGGGTAAGTAACCTAGATTGGAAAACCCAAACAAGTAACAAGTAATGAGGATTTTGAGTTCCACTAGGGTAGTTCAACAGGTTTCTCAAGACTTAAGACTTTAGGTTTACTAATGTAAGTAACTTAGTTTGATAAACTAGTAGAAGTAGAAGAAGTGAGTAGACATAAATTTGGGTAGGTAGGTTGCTTGAGACTTCAAGTTTTTCAAGGAAATTAACTCAGGATTGAGAATCTGAGTAACTAATAAGTTGTGAAAAATTGGGCTTCTTTGCTAGGTCAATATTCAGCTAGGTTTTTAGTAGGGTGATTCTTGTTCTTGGATTTTGACTAGGTTTTTACATCCTTAGTGTTTATGAGAGTTTTAATAAGACATTAATCAACATTTTCACATGTAAAAATGAATTCAATACAATGAAAATGATAAAATATAGTGACAACTCAAAATGGCATTTGCAAATTTACTTGCTATAAAAGATGAGATTTTCAACAAGGAATGGAATGAAAGAACAAGAGGAAAATAATTGAAATACCTTAAATGCAAATGGGCTAAGATAAAATCACTCCAAAATCACTTCAAAGGTGAAAATAGTGTTTATCAATGTTCACAAGGGTGGCAACTTAGTCAAAAAACTTGAATTCCAAGTGGGAAAAGAGGTGAAATTCCTTAATATTTATATTAACCAATGCATTAATGACATGTAGGAGGCATGTGTGAAGGAACCACCTAAGCCCTTGGCTTTTTATCAAGTTTATTGAACTACTTTGATTAATTTTTCTTTTGATGTTAAGCCACTTTGCAATCTTGATTGGGTCTTGGTTGGTGAGTATTTTGGGTTTGAAAACCTTCACTACTTCTAATTGTGGCTTCATGTAAGTAAAGTAATTTCAAAATCCTGATTTTATGTAGGTACTATTTTATGGGTTTGTGAACCTACTTTACTTGGCTTCCAATGATAATAAAAGTTATTTGACAATTCTAGTTTGAACTAGATAGTGTAACTCAGGTTTGTGGACCTACTTTACTTAATTTCAATGATTAAAGTAACTTAAAGAACATGAATTAGCTTGAAAATGAGATCATATAATTAAATTTGTGATCTCATAGGAAAGATGGGTTAATGGGTTTTTTAGTGATGAATTTAAGTAGATGTTTTCAACCTTTTAGATTAATTTACAATAATTAGAAAAGAAAGTAATCAAAAATAAAACTACTAAATACTAAGTCTTTATTCAAGGGACTAGTTTAACAAGGACAACTGAATCACATAAGATGAAAACAAAAATTTAAAAAAGGGGTAACCGAAAATTCCTAATTATGAAATTTTAGGGACACCACTAGGCCTAAAGACAAGAATGTCATTATCATAAAGTGGGTGTTTAGAAACAAGTTGAATGAATATGGAGAAGTCACTAAGAACAATGCTAGATTGG
This sequence comes from Torreya grandis, assembly GCA_037957365.1. NCBI lineage: Eukaryota > Viridiplantae > Streptophyta > Pinopsida > Cupressales > Taxaceae > Torreya > Torreya grandis. The sequence continues at coordinate 249,830 of JARHVA010006967.1, read as the reverse complement.
TATGTAAGGGATATGCACACATTAAAGAGGTAGATTTTGAGAATACTTTTCATCAGTAGCAATATTAGAGGCCATCAGATTATTCTTATCATTTTCAAGAGTGAAAGGGTTTAAGGTATACTAGATGGATGTCAAAACTACCTTTTTGAATGGGAATTTGGAAGAGGAAGTGTACATTAAGAAACTTAAGGGGTTATCACTATTAGATGATAAGGACTATGTTTGAAATGGAATAAATATATCTATAGTCTAAATTAGGTTCATAGAGATTGGTATTCTAGGTTAGATAGGTATCTATTGGATCAAGGATTCAAAAGAGGAGTTATAGATAGTAATCTATACATAAAGATAGAAGATGACCATCAGTTGATAGTAGTAGTCTATGTGGATGACATTATCTTTAGTGGAAATAATGAGAAAATGAACAAGGCCTTTGTATAGGTGATGAATAAATAGTTTAATAGGTGATGTATAGGATAATTATCATTATTTCTTGTGTTGTAATCACTCAATCTAAAAAAGGTATATTCATCTCACAATCCAAGTACATAAGAGAGATGAAAAAGTTTGATATGGAAGATTATAAGGCAATTAGTACACCCATGATCACATGATGTATGTTGATCAATGAAGATGACACTTCAAATGTCAATTAGACACCATATAGGTCAATGATAGGAGGTTTTTTATAGACCACTACCTCTATACCTAACATAATTCAAGCACTAGGTCTAGTGGGAAGGTTTCAAGTAGATCTAAAGGATAACTATCTACAAGAAATCAAAAGGATAATTAGGTATCTAAAGGGAATTATGGTGTATGGATTATGGTATCTAAGAATCAAGGACTTCAATTTGATAGCCTATACAAATTCTAACTAGGTAGGAAGTCTAGATGATAGGAAGAGTACCAGTGGAAGACATTTCTTCTTAGGTTGGTGCCTAGTTTCATGGATAATCAAGAATCAACCATTAGTATCATTATAAATGTGTAAGGCTAAGTAAATTAAAGTAGATTCATTTTTTAATCAGGACCTATGGATGAGATATACATTAAAAGACTACAAGGTGGAGTATGATGGTCTTAGACCTATCTCTTATGACAATATAAGTGTTATAAGCATCTCAAAGATCCTTCTCATGCACTCGAGGACCAAGCACATTCCCATCATGTATCATTTTCTAAGAGATTATGTAAGTAAACAAATTTTTAGACTGGAATATGTTTATACACAAGATCAGATTATAGACATTTTGACAAAACCACTTCCAAAGGTAATATTTGAACACCTAAGACAAGAATTGGGTGTAATTCCTTCCCCTAGAAATAATTAAGGAATCCAAGTACTTAAGGGGAGATAATCATGCTCATTAACTCCAAGGATAGGTGAGATTTTCCTATAATGTATGTAGGGAGATAGGGGATCATGTTTTATTATGTCTCATTAATTCATAATTCTATGTGCTGAGTATTTTGGTTGTAAGGAGTGAGATCCAAGGAGTTTCAGACATCACTTTGTCATTTATGTCAAAGGGGGAGAAAGACCAAAATAAAGAGATAAGAATGATCATTTTTAAGTGTGTTTTTCCATTAATTGAAAAGTGGGATATTGTTGAGAATTTTTCCTATTGTTGAGGTTTGGAATTAATGTTATCATTGATGTCAAAGGTTCTTGAGAAAGGTCTTTGAAGAGTGTAGCTATGAGAGAGGATATTGATTAGTGTTGCAGTGATTTTAAGAGTGTAATACATAATTTTTATATGTTATTATAACTAAATTAGTGATGTGAAGTTCATCATGGAAGGTCCTTATTGTCAAATTTATCAAGTTCTTGAGCCTAGTAAGCGACATAAGAAGGTATGTGCATAGGATGCCTAGTCTTATGCATGAAGGGTCATGATGGCTTGGTGAGATGAATGCACATAAGCATAAAAGGTTTTATGATTTTTATTTATCATGTATATGATTCATTGGATCATTCATGTGAGTTTTAGGGTGAGCCTCTATGGGTATTACCTATAGGTCAAGTCTCTATCTAGACTATTTCTAGACCCTACCTAACCTAATGAGGCATCGTGATCTATTGTTAAGGCATATGAATTATGTTTGACACTATTTAATAATGTGATATGTTTCATTAACATGTGAGTGAGGTGTATATCATAGGAAAAGAGGCATGAAGGTCAGCTTCAAGTCCTAATGTAGTTTTTAGGTTAAGGTCTAAACAAGCAAAGAGAGAGACTATGGCCTAATGGGGTATGAAGTTATATTTACAAAGGAAAGTATGGATATGTGAATGTTATTATAGGTATTATACTTTTTTCAATCATGTTTACAATGTTTGAGGTTATGGTTTGCTAAAAAAAAGCATGAAAAGTGGTTTTGAGGTCTCTTGAGTACATAAAATGAAGGCATGAAAACCTAAAAAGAACTTTCAAGTGTTGATTGTCATGTGTAAAATATAAATGATAAATTAATATATTCATGTTATATATTTAAGGGTACTATCTAGAAATTTGAGGCATTAGTTTTTGGATTATGGGGCTATGCTTTATGAGTGATCAATAAGAGTTGAAACAAGCTTAAATAAGATAGGGTCTGATATTCACTATGTAGGCCTACAACATTGTCAAAAATAAGATTCTAACTTTAATTTTCTGATTAAATAGGAGTATTGAAGGTGGATAGGATTGGAACTAGTGATATAGTATTTATTTGATGTTATTATCCTAAGGATCTTATATTTTTAGGTTTTGCTTGGGAGGTCTATGTGACCATGTCTATGAATTTTTGAAGTCCCACTATTAGTAATGACCCTTGTAGAGATGATTTTATTCCTTTTTATACCTTTAATGTACTTGAACAAAACTTTGGCAAGTAGGGAAAAGGGGCCAGTGTGTGTAAGATTGACTAGATGTGCTTCACACCTTGTGTATGGGAACATTGCCTACATATCAGTACCCTAAATAGGGATAAAACCATATGTAGTTCTCCCTTTGAAAGTGCTTGGTGAAATTTTGATATGAGAATGAAAAAAATTATAGATTGGATGTGCTTAAGGATGGCTAGGGACTGATGCAAAGATTTATATGTGCTTAGGACCATACTAAATGGCTATATGTAGAGAATAGGGATGATTGCCTGAGTGGTTTCACTTGTATTCTTGCTTGCTTGATAATATTTGAGAAACCTTTCCAAATGATCTTTAAATGGGATTTTATAGGGATGTATTGGTCATGGATTGAATTTTCTCACATTATATCGATAAGGATAAGGATAAGGATGGAAAACTAGAAGGAATTGATCATTGGGGTCATAAATGAGCTCAAAAAATAGTGTCAAAATTGGATAGGAGTGGCATTAACACTATTGTCTTAGTGTGGCACTATTATCCTAGGGATATGGGACCTAGGGGGATAGATTGGTCACGAAAATAGGGTCGTGGCACATCTAGGATTAGGCTTGAAAGGATATGAATGATTGGGAATCAATGAAAACAAGCCTGTGAGGGTCATGAGAGAAAATAAGAGGGACCTATGGGTTGGGTGTCATTATCCACACTCAAATTACCAATTTTTATTTTTTGTATGACAACATTTTCTCTCCCCTTTATTCCAATGATGTAACAAAGCAAAATAATAGGATAAATAAAAAATGGAAAGCATACCTAAACTTACCTACTAGGGTGAAGCCCATGAAGTTGTGTGATGATGGGTGTGCATAAAGAGAGCACATAATGAAGTGTAAACCTATAAGTGAAAACAAAATTAGATAAATTCTTACTAGATATGTTATATCTAAAATAAGAACATACAAAGCTGGGTAAGAGAGAGAGAGAGGAAGAGAAAGGAATGAATACACCTCACCAGGTACATGAACCAATAAAAAACCTATTATGCTGCTAAGTGTTAAATGTGTTGGGTGATACTAGATGTGTGTTGAAAAAAGAGTAATATCACACATGAAGTTGAGTGCTTGATTCCCCAAAAATGTCTTATGAATATAAAATTTGGTCCTTTATCTCCATAACTCCCCACTAACTAAATCTAGGTGGCCATGCATGTGTTGATTGATGTTTAGACTATGTGTCCAATCCCTCTAAATATATGGCTTAAGAATACAAAGGTTATCTAGTCCTTTAGCTCCATTGTTACCCCATGAAGTGAATTTTTAAAATGATATCAATATGAAATGTACATCATATGAGATGGCTCCTAAATCCCATGAATTTAATATGATATGATAATGTTTATGAGGATAGATAAATGTATGCTAGAAACTAGGCCACTCTTGGACACTCTGAAAGGTGGAGATTAGGCTTATATGAAAGCCACTCCAAAAATGGAAATCTAACTTATGTGGAAGCCACTCTAGAACTCAAGAAATGAGGAATGTGGAGGGTATGCTTGTATGAAATCCAATATGAAATTATTCCAACCACCTATAGATGTAATAAGGCATGTAACTATTGAGAATGTTTGAACAATGTTAAACAAGGAAGGAAAAGAAACAAATGTGGCATGCACATTATCCCCAATCACTGATGTTTGTAACATGGATTTTGATCTAAAAGATATACCAACTATTATATTTCAAACTTATAAGTGAGAGACATCATGCCATGTATGGTGGCCCCTATATCTATATTCTCTAAGCAAAATATGTACTAAAACTACCAATTTTGAACTAGTCTGGCTGTACAAATTTATAGCTAAACCTAATTTTTCACCTACTTCTAGAAATTTTGGTTTTTCTATTATTTAGATAGGATCATTGGAAATAGATAATAGTTCCATTGACACTATAGTCTAGTCTTTGTGCTATTGTCCTAGGCCAAATATGATGACTATTATAAATTTTTGACTATCTGCCTGGTCTGTTCTGACTAGTTTAATGTCTGGTTGTTATTCAAAGTGTTATAAAACTAGATTTTTTAGTTGATAGGAGATTTCATCTCTATGATAAAACCCCTATGTATTTCCCCTCTTCTAAGGGTAGGAATGAAGACCCTAAAATGACTACCTTCAAAGGAAATATCCCTGTAAGTATGTTATGCTATAAAATATATGATATAACAATGATAATTGACAAGATATCACAAGATATAGCATGGTTTGTATTGAGATATTATTAGATCAACAAGGTTATGCCTGGATACATAGAATAATGCAAGAACATGTGAAATATACTAAACTAGAAATTAAAGTCTAGTTAGTTGTTAGTTGGAGGGTTGGAGCATGATGTCCATCATGGCATCTAAGAAAACATGAATAATGCATGATATGGATAATGGAATTATAAACAATGAGAATAAAATAAGAAACAAACACATAAGGTAAGAATCAATAAGCATTAAATAGTCACCAAGGATCCAATAAAATAAGAGAAATGGGCACATGTCACTCAAACTATAAACTAAGCATACAAGGCATGTTAAAATACCACATACACATATAATTGAAACAAGCAAGTTGGCATGAAATGCTATAAACCTAGGGATATGATAAATTAATGTATATGGGTTGATGGAGAAGCCGACATGTGGCAAACATCCCTTTAGTTAGTTATATGGGTACTAGGATAATACAATAACTTATGGAAGTAGTACATTGGGTAATGATCAGCCTACACTAGGATTAGGAGGTTACCCATCCATGGGTTAGATAGATGTATATATATATAGGAGATGATTATCATGGTAAGGATATGAAGTAAGCATTGAGTCTTCTATTGTAAGAGGATATTAGAGGTTGTCCCCTCGAAGAGACATTGTGGAGTTATTCCTTCCTAAAGGAGTATTATATGGTGTTTCCCTACCTTAAGGGTATTTATACATATATTTAATATCAAGATCATATCAAGTGGTATCAGAGCTTCAATTTGGGCAATTTGTGGAGTGAAACCCTAGTTTTTGTTTGAATCATCAATAACTTTTGATTAGTCATGATTTTTTCCACAAATTATTTACTAGATATGGATAATATTTCAAATAAGTCAGTAAAAAAATTGATATTTTTTTATTCATATTGAGGGAGTTATTGCTATTTTAGGAATTATAATAATTTCACTATATATTCCTAAATATAATGAATTTTTATTATAAATTTTAACTGGAGATGTAAGAAGATACAAGAGAAGTATAGTAAAAATTTAGAATTTTTTGAGTTATTTGGAGTGATTTGTTGTGATTTTATGGATCATTTTTGACATTTTAAGGTTTCATGAACCTTAATTCTTTTTGTGGATCATGGGATTGCAAAAATTTTTAGGGGAAGATGATGTTGATGCTAGAGAATGGTGGCTCAATTTTAAGGAGAATAATACTAAATTTTTTTTAATGGAAAATAGAATTATGTTTTTCTTTGTCTGGGCCTACAAAACACTAGTGGACTAATGAATTGAGCTTTGTGCAATAGTATTCTTCATGGGAAGCAATGGAGAAAACCTTCCTAGATCGATGGGATATAAATGAAAAAGAGGATGTAGAAGAGGAATAAAATCATGATGATAAAGAAGAAGTAGAAAAAGAAGAAGAAATAGAAGAATCAGTAGAAGAAGAAGAAGAAGAAGAAGAAGAAGAAGAAGAAGAAGAAGAAGAAGAAGAAGAAGTAATTGAAGAAGAAGAAGAAGAATTGGATGATAAGGGTTCAAATAATTTGGCACCAAAGAAATTTGAGTCAAATTTTCAATTTCATGGATGCATTCAAAAGAAGAAGGTGGTTGTGTCCATAAACCCTGCCAAAAAGTATAACTTCATTAATGTGAATGTGGCCAAGAATCTACATGTTCAAACAAATAATATCAAGGAGGTTCAAGTAGATGGTAATAATATTTAACTATTTAAATATTTGAAGCTCATTATGGAAAAATATGTTTTGCAGTCAGATTTTTATGCTTTGGATATGGATGATATGGATATAGTTCTTTGATATCCATGGTTAGAGACTTTGGGAACAATTAATATTAATGTTCAGAAAAAGTTTGTGAAGTTTTGTTAAAGGAAAAAGAAGATTAATTTACAAGATATTATAGTGAAAAAGGCACCACTAACAATCTAGGTAGATCATGAGGATAAGATGGAAATAGGTGATGAAGAACATGATGAAGATTCAGATGATATAGATAAAGACACACTACAAATGAGCACTTCATCTACTCAAGAGACAAAGAAGGAAAAGGTGGAAGAGGTAGAAGCAAAGGTGGATAAGGTCAAAGTATTGGAAAATGTTGAGGTATATAAACACCCACATCATCATGAGAGGAAATAATCATGGAACCAGGTGAGGAAGTGTCATAACAACAATCATTTTGTCTATACAGGAAATAAAATTTCCAATCATTAAGGATATGCATGGAATCCAAAGAAAAAATACTATGGCACATGGAATGAATGGGGGAATCACTATGAATATGCATGGAAGAATACCTACTATGGTCATGGTTGGAATCAGAGTAGCGCAACAAAATATGGTATATGGAATAAAAAGAGAAATAATTATGATTGGACACCAAAGAAGTATAATTATGATCATAAATGAAATTAGAGGAGAAGAATAGTTTTTAGACACAAGATTGGAGAGCTATCACCTACTAAGATCACATTTGGATGGCTAGATGATCGAGATTGGAGACAAGTGTGCAATGATTTGAAGCACACTCATTATTTGGTTTCTTCCTATGTTTTGAGGATGAAACATGTCAAGGAGGGAAGTAATGCTATGTACCTAGGGATATGATATATTAATGTTTATGGGTTGATGGAGATGCTGACATGTGGCACACATCAACTTAGTTATATGGGTACTAGGATAATACAGTAACTTATGGAAGTAGTACATTGGGTAATGCTCGGCCTATACTAGGATTAGGAGGTTACCCATCCATGGGTTAGAGAGATGTATATATATATATATATATATATATATATATATATATATATATATATATATATATATATATATATATATATATATATAAAAGAGATGATTGTCATGGTAAGGATATGAAGTAAGCATTGATTCTTCTATTGTAAGAGGATATTGGATGTCCCTTTGAAGAGACATTGTGGAGTTATTCCTTCCTAAAGGAGTATTATATGGTGTTTCCTTACCTTAAGGGTATTTCTACATATATTGAATATCAAGATCATATCAAGTGGTATCACAGCTTCAATTTGGGCAATTTATGGAGTGAAACCCTAGTTTTTGTTTGAATCATCAATAACTTTTGATTAGTTTCAAAATTTTCCACAAATTATTTACTAGATATGGATAATATTTCAAATAAGTCACAGTAAAAATTTTGATATTTTTTATTCATTTTGAGGGAGTTATTGCTATTTGAGGGTTTATAATAATTTCACTATATCTTCCTAAATATAAGGAATTTTTATTTGAAATTTTTACTGGAGGTGTAAGAAGATATAAGAGAAGTAAAGTAAAAATTTAGAATTTTTTGAGTTATTTGGAGTGATTTGTTACAATTTTATGGATCAGTTTTGACATTTTAGGGTTTCATGAACCTTAATTTTTTTTGTGGATCATGGAGTTACTAAAATTTTCAGGGAGGATGATGTTGATGCTAGAGAATGGTGGCTCAATTTTAAGGATAATAATACTAAATTTTTTTTATGGAAAATAGAATTATGTTTTTCTTTGTCTAGGCCTGCGAAACATTGGTGGACTAATGAATTGAGCTTTACGCAATAGTATTCTTCATGGGAAGCAATGGATAAAACCTTCATAGATCAACGGGATATATATGAAAAAGAGGATGTAGAAGAGGAAGAAAATCATGATGATAAAGAAGAAGAGGAAGCAGAAAAATAAGAAGAAGAAATAGAAGAATCAACAGAAGAACAAGAAGAAGAAGTAGAAGAATCAATTGAAGAAGAAGAAGAAGAAGAAGAATTAGATGATAAGGATTCAAATAATTTGGCTCCAAATAAATCTAAGTCATTTTTTCAATTTCATGGATGCATTTAAAAGAAGAAGGTGGTTATGTCCATAAACCCTACCGGCAAGTATAACTTCATTAACATGAATGTGGCCAAGCATCTAAATGTTCAAACAAATAATATGAAGGAGGTTCAAGTAGATGGTAATAATATTTAACTGTTTAAAGACTTGAAGCTCATTATGTAAAGATATGTTTTGCAGTTAGATTTTTATGCTTTGGATATGGATGATATGGATACAGTTCATGGATATCCTTGGTTAGAGACTTTGGAAAAAATTAATATTAATGTTCAGAAAAAGTTTATGAAGTTTTGGTACAGGAAAAATAAGATTAATTTACAAGATATCATAGTGAAAAAGTCACCAATAATAATTCAGGTAGATCATGAGGATAAGATGGAGATAGGTGACGAAGAACATGATGAAGATTCAGATGATATAGATAAAGACACACTACAAATGAGCACTTCATCTACTCAAGAGACAAAGAAGGAAAAGGTGTAAGAGGTAGAAGAAAAGGTGGATAAGGTCAAAGTATTAGAAAATGTTGAGGTATACAAACACCCACATCATCATGAGAGGAAACAATCATGGAACCAGGTGAGGAAGTGTCATAACAACAATCATTTTGTCTATACAAGAAATAAAATTTCCAATCATTATGGATATGCATGGAATCCAAAGAAAAAATAATATGGCACGTGGAATGAATGGGGAAATCACTATGACTATGCATGGAAGAATACCTACTATGGTCATGGTTGGAATCAGAGCAGCACAACAGAATATGGTACATGGAATAAAAAGAGGAATATTATGCTTAGACAACAAAGAAATATAATTATGATCATAAATGAAATTAGAGGAGCACAATGGATTTTATACACAATCTTGGAGAGCTATCACCTACCAAGATCACATTTGGATGGCTAGATGATCAAGATTGGAGACAAGTGTGCAATGATTTGAAGCACACTCATTATTTGGTTTCTTCCTATGTTTCAGAGATGAAACATGTCAAGGAGGGAAGTAATGATATGTACCTAGGGATATGATATATTAATGTATATGGGTTGATGGGGATACTAAAATGTGGCACGCATCCCCTTAGTTAGCTATATGGGTACTAGGATAATAGAGTAACTTATGGAAGTAGTACATTGGGTAATGGTCGACCTACACTAGGATTATGAGGTTACCCATCCATGGGTTAGATAGATGTATATATATATGTAGAAATACCCTTAAGGTAGGGAAACACCATATAATACTCCTTTAGGAAGGAATAAATCCACAATGTCTCTTCAAGGGGACAACATTCAATATCCTCTTACAATAGAAGACTCAATTCTTACTTCATATCCTTACCATGATAATAATCTCCTATATATATATATATATATATATATATATATATATATATATATATATATACATATATATATATATATATATAGGAGATTATTATCATGGTAAGGATATGAAGTAAGAATTGAGTCTTCTATTGTAAGAGGATATTGAAGGTTGTCCCCTTGAAGAGACATTGTGGATTTATTCCTTCCTAAAGGAGTATTATATGGTGTTTCCCTACCTTAAGGGTATTTCTACATATATTGAATATTAAGATCATATTAAGTGGTATTAGAGATTTGATTTTGGAAATTTGTGGAGTGAAACCCTAATTTTTGTTTGAATCTTTAATAAGTTTTGATTAGTTGTGAATTTTTCCACAAATTATTTACTAGATATGGATAATATTTCAAATAAGTCATAGTAATAAAATTGATATTTATTAATTCATTTTGAGGGAGTTATTGATATTTTAGGGTTTATAATAATTTCACTATATCTTCATAAATTTAAGGAATTTTAATTCAAAATTTTTACTGGAGATGTAAGAAGATATAAGAGAAGTATAGTAAAAATTTAGAATTTTTTGAGTTATTTGGAGTGATTTGTTGCGATTTTATGGATTGGTTTTGACATTTTAGGGTTTCATGAACCTTATTTTTTTTGTGGATCATGGAGTTTCAAAAAATTTTATGGGAATATGATGATGCTAGAGAATGGTGGCTCAATTTTAAGGAGAATAATACTGATTTTTTTAATGAAAAATAGAATAATGTTTTTCTTTCTCTGGGCGTGCAAAACATTGGTGGGCTAATGAATTGAGATTTGTGTAATAGTATTATTCATGGGAAGCAATGGAGAAAACCTTGCTAGATCGATGGGATATAAATGAAAAAGAGGATGTAGAAGAGGAAGAAAATCATGATGATAAAGAAGAAGAAGCAGAAAAAGAAGAAGAAGAAATAGAAGGATCAATAGAAGAGCAAGAAGAAGAGGAAGAAGTAAAAGAAGCAATTGAATAAGAAGAAGAAGAAGAAGAAGAAGAAGAAGAAGAAGAAGAAGAAGAAGAAGAAGAAAAAGAAGGAGAAGAAGAAGAATTGGATGATAAGGGTTCAAATAATTTGGCTCCAAAGAAATTTGAGTCAATTTTTCAATTTCATGGATGCATTCAAAAGAAGAAGGTGGTTGTGTCCATAAACCCTACCAGAAAGTATAACTTAATTGACATGAATGTGGCCAAGCATATACATGTTCAAACAAATAATATCAAGTAGGTTCAAGTAGATGGTAATAATATTTAACTTTTTAAATATTTGAAGCTCATTATGGAAAAATATGTTTTGCAGTCAGATTTTTATGCTTTGGATATGGATGATATGGATATAGTTCTTAGATATCCATGGTTAGAGACTTTCTAAACAATTAATATTAATGTTCAAAAGAAGTTTGTGAAGTTTTGGTATAGGAAAAATAAGATTACTTTACAAGATATCATAGTGAAAAAGGCACCAATAACAATTTAGGTCGATCATGAGGATAAGATGGAAACAGGTGATGAAGAACATGATGAAGATTCAGATGATATAGATAAAGACACACTACAAATGAGCACTTCATCTACTCAAGAGACAAATAAGGAAAAGGTGGAAGAGGTAGAAGCAAAGGTGGATAAGGTCAAAGTATTGGAAAATGTTAAGGTATATAACCACCCACATCATCATGAGAGGAAATAATCATGGAACCAGGTGAGGAAGTGTCATAACAACAATCATTTTGTCTATACAAGAAATAAAATTTCCAATCATTATGGATATGAATGGAATTGAAATAAAAAATACTATGGCACATGGAATGAATGGGGGAATCACTATGACTATGCATGGAAGAATACCTACTATGGTCATGGTTGGAATCAGAGTAGCGCAATAGAATATGGTACATGGAATAAAAAGAGGAATAATTATGCTTGGACACCAAAGCAATATAATTATGATCATAAATGAAATGAGAGGAGCATAATGGATTTTTGACACAAGCTTGGAGAGCTATCACCTGCCAAGATCACATTTGGATGGCTAGATGATTGCGATTGGAGACAAGTGTGTAATGATTTGAAGCACACTCGTTATTTGGTTTCTTCCTATGTTTTGGGGATGAAACATGTCAAGGAGGGAAGTAATGCTATGTACTTAGGGATATGATATATTAATGTATATGGTTTGATGGAGATGCTGAAATGTGGCACACATCCCCTTAGTTAGTTATATGGGTACTAGGATAATAGAGTAACTTATGGAAGTAGTACATTGGGTAATGGTCAGCCTACACTAGGACTAGGAGGTTACCCATCCATGGGTTAGATAGATGTATATATATAGGAGATGATTATCATGGTAAGGATATGAAGTAAGTATTGAGTCTTCTATTGTAAGAGGATATTGGAGGTTGTCCCCTTGAAGAGACATTGTGGAGTTACTCCTTTATAAAGGAGTATTATATGGTGTTTCCCTACCTTAAGGGTATTTATACGTATATTGAATATAAAGACCTTATCATGAAATCCATATTCACATAGAAGAGTATAGGTAAGGAACATTGACAAATGTCTAAGGATCACACATGAATAGAATTGAAGGACATTGGCAAATTTCCTAAGGCACACACAAGACATAGAAGCAAAGGATATTGGAAACTATTTTAATGAATATACAAGACACAAATATGAATGGGAATGAAAACACATCAAACGATGCTAAAAAAGAAGATAAAGCATGTAAAGACTATAAAATACAAGCACATCTAACTAATCAAAGTAAGAGTCTGAAAGTATGTAAGACATGTGAGTACAAGACTAGGTATATGCAAATAAATACACAAGTGCTAAATAGTAGGTAATATCAATAGAGTAATCTATGTAAGCTAATACATAATATATGTCAACGTGATAAAGAGAGTGTATGTTGTAATAATGACATAAGATATATGGTGTAGTCATGTAGAAGATGCCCCCAGTGGGTATATGTATTGATTTCTATCTTGTTTAAGAAGTATGATGCCCCCTCAATGGGTAGAGTGAATAAAACAAAGAGCTAGATGTCACTACACACACTCAAAGAAGATCAATTGAATCATGGTAATGTAGATAAATAAAATATGAATAGCATAAAACAAATAATGTAAGTCTAGCATAGGAAGTATCAATGTACAACATGAATAATTCATAAAATTAAAATATTTTTGGTGTATTTACATATTTGAATGTTTTTGTGTTTTTTGATATGTTGTATTGTTTTTTATATTTTTAGTACAAGTTTTGTGCAATCAAGCATAAGAAACTATGTATAAGTAAGCTATGAAAGAATTATACTAATTGATGAGTCTCATGGGAGACTCCCTATCATCGTGTCCTATATCAAGGAGAGGAATTGTGCATGATTGAGAAGCATGATGAAGATGTTGAGAATGTGGTTTTGAAAGTTGTATATGTTATAAATGCTTTAAAGTCTCTAAAGTGGGAACTAATCATGGGCTCCCCTTGTAACTTTTAGAATTGGATGTAACTGTATGGCTCTTAGGGACCCATCTAGTAGTAAGAGAAGCTCTCTGAACATGTGCTCTACATGTAGGTGCATGAGATCTCAATGAAACTACCCTAGGTGTGAACACTATAGCTAGAACTTGTCTAAAATTTTGAAGCTATGGATGTGTATGAACCTTTTATGCTGGTAATGGATGCCTCAATTGCATATAAATCTATACTAAAGGAAGAACCAGAACTAGTGTAGAAACTATAACTGGAGGAGAAATTAGAATTGGAAGCTGAACTAGAACTAGTGATTGTACTGTGTAAGATGAATCTAAACTGGGGAATGGTAACTCATATAAAACTTCACCAACTATAATAACCTGATTTTCATGAATGAATTTCACACATTTGTGAATTGTAGAAGGTACTTCATGAAGTTTTTAAATCTATTGTCGACCAAGTAACATATCAAAAATTCTTCCACTGGGAATTATAGTGAATGGTGTGGCCACATGTGTTGGATCAACCTATAGAGGAAGTATAATCTCACCCAAAAGACTTGGTATATTCCCACTAAATTGATTGATAACTATGTCCATTAGGGTATTATCCTACTCTAAATATCCCAAATATTGTAGTAATGTCATAGTTCACATGTTTTTACTAGATCCATTATCTATGAGAACACTATGAATATGATGATTATGAATGTGATCTCTAATAAAGGGTTCATGATAATTTGTATCATCCTACATAATCTCCTACTCTGAGAAGGAGATGGCAGGTCTACCTAGAACTCTAGATTTTTATACATCAATCATGTTGCTCAAAGGATGTAACTCAACTAAAGTTCCCATATATGTATCTGGTGGGGAATGTAGATGATATGCATGGTGAACTCCTGATGTATCCCTTGTGTCCCATTTGGAATGCTATTAAAAAATATCTAATTTTTTTTCAAATCTTTATCCTTTGTTTGCTTTGTTTGAGGAGGCTCAACTAAAGTGCCAAGATCAATATGATTGCCATCTATTAAATCATGTATCTTGTGTCTCAAATTGATTCATATATTTTTTATGGACTTGTGCCCTAAGAAACTCAAAAAATACATGATGATCATATCCTCGTGGAAGAGGATGTATTGGGTTAACTTTCTAAATAGGAGGGAGAGATTTGATGTTACATTCTAATAAATGTTGTAAAACTCTAGTTGAAGAAAATGGTAGATTGGTAAATGTATGCTAAGAAGGTGATGATAAAACCACACTCTAAGGGGGATATAAAGCCATATTAACTGTTGGTTGATTTTGAGTCTTATTATCATTGAATTTGACCTTTTATGGGACTTTATTGTTACTCTTATTGGTTGTTTTTGAGATACTTGTGTACTTGATTTCAACCATTGGAATTAACTTGACTTCTCTTTCCTTTAGTGTGTGACACAATTCAATTAAGGAAGCTAATATTTTGAACATAATTGATTTGTGGAAAGGATAATATACTATTTAAATAGATATTGTAACTCTTGATCAACCATGGGGCTAGTCATGTTAGCTAAGATAGTCTTATATTGAAGAACATAATCTATGAGATGCTGATTTGACCTTTGTTTCTATTGTGTAACTTGGAAATATGAAACCTTATCCCTAATTTTAATGTTGAAATGGGATAAGAACATGTTGGCTAAAGGATTAAATTCATTGATTGACTGATTTAGTAAACTATAGAACCATTATAAAACATAATCTCTTAGGCTCTATGGAAAGAGATTGGTAAGTAGCTAGTCATTTGGTACATTGTCCAAGCATGTTGCATGAAAATATCCCAGGTGTGTCTCTGGATCACCTTTTCCATCATAAAGAGTAATACTGGGTTGAGAAAAACCTTATGGCAAGGGTGTGAAAGCAATGTGGTGTGCCAATGGTGTATGCAGTAGAGCAAAATAGTCCAAAGCTTGTATAAGTCTAGAGTCACCTTGATCAAGATGTAGAACCTTAGATTCAAGATATTTTATCTCTCACATAAGGGCTGCCACATAAGGAGACAAAGATGTACTAGCTATATCTAGTGGCATAAGAGAAAGTTGGGATACTACAGGGGGTTGTTGAGACATAGTTGCCCTCGTAGTGTCATTTACAATTGGTTGCTCTATGGTTTGAGAATATTGAGTATTGTTTACTTTTTTTTTTTTCTTCTTATAGTATTTTAATCATGTCATCTTGCATGTTAGGGTGTTTGGTTAGGATATTTTGAAGTTCCCTTTTATTGGTTTCATCAAAACTGGTGTATTGGGCCATTTTTAAGGTATGAACACAATTTGAAATATGTTTAAATTTTTTGAAAAAAATTATAATAGGCAAAGTGCTAGAAAAGTCGATTACTAAATATAGAAAATGAAGAGTCATAAAAACAATGAATTAGAAATTGTGCAAAAAGGATACAAAGCTCACAAACATGTAAGGTGATACCTCAAGAAGTTAATGGGACCTATTATATATAACTAGGGTTTGATATATATTTAATTTAAAAATGTACTATGAAAATTTGAAATTGAAAGTGAATTTCTAAGTTAGATATGCAAGTAAAAAAAATCAAAAATTTATAAGGAAATTTGTGATTTAATGGGACCTACTATATGCAACTCAGGTTTTGATAATGATATTTTTGCAAAATACTATGGAATTTTGAAAATGAAATTGGATTTTTAATTTAAATATTCAACTAAAATTTTATAATTTTTTTGAAAAATGCGTGATTGAATAGGACCTAGTATGTGTAACTAGGGTTTCAAGAAAAATAATTTTTTAAAAATAACTATTGAATTTTGAATTGATTTTCTAGTTTTAATATGATAGTAAAAAGCCAAAAAATGTTGGAAAATTACTAAAAAAATATTGGGACCTGTTATGGGCAACTAGGGTTTGAAAGAAAATTATATTAAAATTTAGTACTAAATTTTAAAATTTGAAATGAATATTTGATTTAAATATTCAAGTAAAAATTCATAAATTTATAGTAAAAATTAGTAGAAATTTTACCCTAGGGTTTCTAGGGTTTTTGTTTGTAAATGAAGTAAATCAGGTTCACCAAATATTTTAATAATTTTAGGAATATTTAGATTTCATTCTTAATTTAGTTAAAGGGTATAGATTGAGAAATAAATAAATAATATATAGTAAATAAGCTATTGATTTGTGAAATTTATCTATAATTAGAGTTTTTCTAAAAATAGTAATAAAAGAGAGATTAAGACTTAGCTTAAACTGTGTTGATTCGACTAAGACAAGGTCTAATATTCACTATGTGAGCCTAAGACACTATCAAAAATAGGATTTTTTTACTTTCATTTTTTGATTAAATAGGAGTGTTGAAGGTGGATAGGAATGGCACTGACATTGTAGTCATTGTTTGGCACTATTATCCTAAGGATATGATATTTTTGGGTTTTACTCGATAGGTTTGTGTGACCCGATCTATGAATTTGTGAAGTCCCACTATTAGAAATGATCACTATAGAGATGATTTTATTCATTTATATACCTTTAACATACTTGAACAAAACTTTGGCAAATATGGAAAAGAGTGTGTGTAATATGTACTAGACGTGCTTCACACCCCGTGTGTGGGCAGATTGCCTACATACCAATACTTCAAATAGGGATCAAACCATATGTAGTTGTCACTTTGAAAGTGATTAGTGTAATTTTTATATGATAATGAAAGAAATTCTAGATTGGATGTGCTTAAGGATGTCTAGGGACTGATGTCACCATTTATATATTCTTAGGACTATATTGGATGGATGTATGTAGAGAATAGGGAAGATTACCTAAGTGGTTTCACTTGTATTCTTGCTTGCTTGATAATATTTTACAACCCTTTCTAAATGACATTTTAATGGGATTTAATATGGATCTATTGATCATGGATTGAATTTTCTCATGTTAGGCCGATAAGGATAAGGATGGAAAATGGAAGGAATTGACCATTGGGGCTATAAATGAGCTTGGACAACATCACCGAAAGTAGACATGAGTGGAATTGGTGCTATTATCTTAGTGTGGCATTATTGTACTAGGGAGATAGCCCCTAGGGGGTTAGATTAGTCATGAAAAGAGGGTCTTGGCTCATCCAGGATTAGGTCTAAAAGGATAATAATGACTTGGAATCTGTGAAAACAAACCTATGAAGGTCATGAGAGCAAGAAAAAGGGACCTATGGGTTAGGTTTCATTAGCCACACTCAAGTTACCAATTTTGCATTTTTATATGACCACACATATCATTTGTCGATATGGCATCCCAAATCACCTTATATCTAATAATGGTGGATCTTTTGTGAACCAAGATGTAAAATATCTTTGTGAAAAATTCAACATCAAACACAAGAAATCCAATAAATATAACCTTTAAGGTGATGGATAGGTTGAGGCGTAAAATAAAAATCTTATATCAATTTTAAAGAAGATTATCAATGACACTAGTTATAGTTGGCACATGTAAATCTTTCCTGCCCTCTAGGCTTATAAAACTAGTCATCAAACCCCAATAAGATCCACTTAATACTCCATTTATTGAATAGAAACTATTATCCTCATTAAGACTGAGATACCATCATTATGATTATCACTCAAGAATATTTAGGATGATGAGGACTATAGAGTCTCAAGGATGCAAGAACTAGAACTTCTTGATGGTAAGCATTTAGCTACCCTATAAAACTGTAGGCCTTGTGGAGAATCTACAACAATCACATTATCCCTTGAGAGTTTGAGATTGGTGATTTAGTTTTTAAAGAGAACCAAAAGAACATAAATGTAGAACACAAGAAGAAAGGTAAGTTTAAACCTAGTTGGTTTGGACCATTTGTTATCATTGCGAACTATGGATCAGGGGCATATCAACTAGATAAACCCAATGGTGAAGAAATTTTAAAGCCCATGAACATCATGCACCTTAAGAGGTTCTACACATAAACAACTTTGAGCCATTATCTACAAGACCCCTTACTTAGGGGAAACTTGTGATGAATTAATTTTATCCTACCATTACTGAAATGAAACAGAAGAAGAATACTTAGCTCTTGCTTGCTAAAGAATCAAGGGTGTGAACACTTGTTCCTGATGCCGCTGATGTAGAAGACTTCCTGCAATGTTTCAATTAGGTGTGGAGTGACCAATGCAAATTTCCTGTAGCCTATGATGCTTGATGTGCATCTAGGAGACAGAGAGAGAGGTCAAATTCCAGGAGCAAGAGAATTAGCATTCAGGTGAAATCGATTTGGGGGAGAATTTAGGGTCAAAATTTGGTTTTAAGAAACCAACGTCGGCGATTTTGATAGCGTCGGCTGATTGGTAACGGATATCGATGGCTAGAAGATGGGTAAAAATGCTATTTTTAGCCTTTTGCCCATTCCTTCGTCTACCAAGTTCAATTGCCATTGGCAAACGATCAAAAGGGCAGGTTTAATAGGCGTGAGGATTAGTGGGGGAGTTGAAATAGGTCTTAGGTAATTATGATTAGTCATAGGGTGATAAATGAGGGTATCCAAGGGCAAGGTGAGGTGTCATGGGTGATGTGTCAAGGGTGGTGTTATTAATTTAAAATAGGTAATTTATTTTAAATTAATAAGTATGTGGGTTAGAAATGTTTAGAAGTTGACCAAGGGGACCAAGGGGGGGTTGACCAAGGAGTAGACACAATTTTGGTGTCTACATTTGCCCCTTTTTGTCTTGTTGGTTGTTCTTGACGAACTGCAAGACAAAAATAGGAGTAAGTAGCCCCAGGTATGGGATAATGTCATTTTTGTCCTGTTGGTTATTCTGATGAACTATAAGACAAAAAAAAAGTTGGCTGCCCCAAATGTGGGATGAGGTATTCCTCCCTCAAAGTGGGAGTTGAGGGAAGGTAACCTGATATCGAGTGCTGATTTGATAGAGAAGTGGATGGATATGGTGAAGTTTGAGTGTGAATGATGCAAAAGTTAAGATTGTGCATATACCACTCCATGTGATAGGTAGGTCAAATTATCACAATCAAAGGTTGAGGAGTGCTAAAATTGAAATAAATGGTCCCTAGGATTTAGTCGTAACTGATTGGGTTAAACGATCCAAGCTGTAGCTCTAATGGTCATCATGTTCCAAGTATCTTGGGCTCAGGAAGTGCTCCTAGAAAACACGAAAATGTCACAAGTAGTGGGGATCAACTTGCTTGTGATCCAACAATACTTGTGAGCGTCATAATGTGGGTTGCGCACAATTTTGCAAACTATTCATGAGGTAGCATATATGCAATGAAAACAACCAAGGCATAGTTGTCTCAAAAGTGGTCGTGGTCTAAGGAGATAGTCATGATCTCTAAGGTTGTTGGTCAAGTTAGGTTGAGATATAAGTGATCTCAAGTGATTCTTGTTGTGGTCAAGGAGATGTATGTGATCTCCAATGTGCCCCATGAGAAGTTTAGGTAACTCATTCAGTGTCAGGGCTGATCGTTTGGTCATGATTTTGGGTTGGTATAGATAATTGGTCCATTGGATGGACGGACAAAGGAATGGCCAAGCTAACCTCAGAAGAAACCATGTCAACTGAGTGCTGCCTACATAGCCCCTATTTGAAGGGCCTCAGGCTAATGTAGTTCTCCCTAAAATGGAGGAAGAGGGTCGGTTATGGATGTGGGTTAGACTAGGTTAAGTCATGGTTAAAGGTTAAATGGTTTGTCCATGAAGTAGACAAATAAATGGATGTGGCCGAGCTAACCCCAGAAGACGTCATGTCATCTGAGTGTTGCCTACATAGCCCTTGTTAGAAGGTCCTCAGACCAATGTAGTTCAGGCTGGTTGATAGGTTGGTTTGGTCAGGTTATAAATGATGAGGGTATGATGATGTTACAGCCTTTTCCATATTATGTGATGGTGTATTCTATAACATTAGCTATGTGGTCTTTCATCCCTAGAAATTTTTTGTATTGGTGATGGATGTATGCTAAAAATGAAATGAGTATTTTTATGCTTTAGCAAGTAATGGTTTATGCTTAACATAAATTTAGTTTGGTCGATAGTTTCCATGTGTATTATTTTCCATAGAAACTAGTGTGAATGGTCTATGATGATGTCATGATGTCATGTTATTAGTTTGGTTGGGTTTGGTTGTATGTGACGAAGATGTAAGAAGTGAAAGGCGCATTGCTCTTTCATTGACAAGGATAGTAATGATAGCATAGATAAGGGTTTTGCAAACAAAATCCCTGTTCATGCATTACATCTTTTGACCATTGTTTGTGTTAGAGAAGTATTCAAATCACTCGATGTTAATTGAGCTCAAAATCCCTTGGGTATGTTGGGGTAATAGGTTTGATTATGTGAGGTATGAGGATAGTGTAACCCTTTTTAGCAAGGATAACTTTTCCCCTTTTTATAGGTGACCCTGATAATGACTATAGGCAAGTCCATGATTTAATAGTTTGTCAGACAATGTTTTTTTTTTGGTAGACTGATCGATGTGAAAAGTCTACGTGGGGATGTTGTTTTGTTTTGTGGTCATATGTGAAGTTGATCGATGCGAGAAGCTTCTGAAAGAGTGATGTTTGGAGAAAAATTTGTGTATATCCATCCTTCGAGGGAGTGGTCTATATTCTTCTTTGTATGTTTGAATGTCTTTGAATAGCTATCCTTCAAGGGAGCAGTCTATTAATTACAGTAATGATGTAGTTGTCCTTCAAGGGAGCAGTCTACATTTATAGTTTATGACCTTTGTATAGGCATCCTAATTTTATTTATTTTTTGGTTGAACTTTTGGTCATGGACTTGACTATAGAGGTTTGGGGGTTTCCCTTTTATAAGGACAAAGCATTCATGCTTTACCAAAGGGTTGACTAATGTTTGTAGGGAAAAAGGGTGGAAAGGAATATGAATGATGATGATGGGGGTTGCTCAAGGGACGAGCTCAAGTTAAACATCAAGTGAATGATTACTTGATTAATAGTAGAATGGTCATAGATGCAAGGCATTAAGGGGCTCAGGTTCTAGCTGGCCTTCAAGAGAAGATAGATGATAAGTCCCTGATCTATGCTTGTGCACCATGATGTAAGGTCTAAGCCAATTAGGAGCAAACTTGCCTCATGTACTTATTTTCATATTGGTCACATGTTGGTCGATGCTTGGTTGGTTGATGTTTAGTTGATGCTTGGTTGGTTGATAGTCAGTATAGAGTCAAATTCCCCCAGTTATTTTGTGACAGGGACAATGTTTGATACCCATTGTGGATAATCAGTGGGTTGGATAAATGAGATGGAGAGAAGATGATGAAGCTCCTCTTTATCAAGGAGTGCAATGCGAGGATGAATCTTGTGAAGCTTTTGTCTGATAGGCTTAGTTTAAGAGGGTGAGATCCTGATCTTCTAGGTTGGAGTTTGGAATCTCAGAATTAGGGACGGTGATGGAGGCAATGGTTGGTAATGTTTTGATTAAAGAAGCTAGTGGTTGGGGGTCTTTAGCCTGAACCTCCACTATCTGTAAAGCTTTGATTAAAGATTTGGCGATGTTGTGGAGAGTGTTGTATGAGGTCATACAAAGATGTATTCACATGGTTTTGGTGAAGTCATTTCACCATGGGGTTACGAAGTGGCTTTGAAGATGTTGGATGGGGTGTGCCCAAGATTGAAATCTTGGCTTTTGGTGGTTGAGGAGACTTGATGAATGGATATGTTTGGGGGAGAGAAACCTTCTCTTTCCCTTTATCCTTCATGGTTTGTGACCTGTTGGCCACATTGATGGTGTTGATTTCAAATAATGGGGTTGAAGGTGGTAGAGAGACCATAGTCTTATGATGGGATCTTGATTTAGGTGAAGATGTTTGAGAGGTATGGGATGGTGTTGATGGCTTGGTTAAAGGGTGGTCAAGAGGATCCTTAATGAATAGGGTGTCCTTTTTTAGGTGTTGATGAATGATAGCCTTAAGAGTGTAGCAACACTCAGTGTCATGTCTAGGTGTGCGATGATATGCACAAAATTTAGTGTCATCGAACCAAGATGGTTTTGATCTGAGAGTTGATGAGTGTGAAGGTGAAGAGGTATGGGAGACATTAGACGGTGTTAGAGATTTGTTGATAGTATCCTCAACAAGAAGGGTGTCTTTTTCCATGAATTAGTGAATGACAACCTTGAGGGCACAATAATTCTCAGTATCATGTCATGGTGAGCGATGATATAGGCATATTTTAGTGTCATCAAACCAAGACGATTTTGGTCTGAGAGGTTGAAATGGTTTGATAGGTGGAAGAGTGATGTTAGAAGTTTTCAAAAGTTGGCATAGTATCAAAGCATATGAACCCACTAATGGGTCTGTGCTTGTTGATGCACTAGGTGTTGATGACTTTTGTTTTGGAGTTGTTGAGGGAGATTTCCATACCACCTTTTGGGTTGGTGATGTGGTCACTCGTGTGGATGACACTTTCTTTGTGAGGGGTGCTAAATTTTTTAGAGGAGGTACATTTTTGGTGGGTAAAGGGAGTAATGGAGGAAACTTGTTTTTTTTAGGTGTTGGAGTATGGATCACTCCTATTAAGGTAAAAAGATGGGGGCCCAAAATGGAGGGCAATGAGGATGGTGGAGGAGGAGTTCTCCAACGTGGTTTAGTAGCCTTCTTTAATACAGTGTGAGGACTACTATTGCAGGGAGTGAGATTCAAATCTACCTTCACTTGTGGGTGAGTGAGGTTAGATATGGGGCGAACACCGAGGGATTTAACTGGTGTTGGTATGGTGGATGTTTGTGAGGGTTTAGGTTTAGATGTGGATGGTTGAGCTTCTAAAGATTTGGAAGTAGAAGCTTGGTCCTCGTTGGAGATTTTGGGAGATTTTATTGAAGGAGGGTCGTTAGTATAAGATGAAGTGGGATGTCAAAGATAAGGAGCTTTAAGTTGCTCCCACAATGCCTCATGTTATAACTTCTTTGAATGGAGAAATCCTAAGTTCTCTGCCAATCGAGAGAATGGTTTAGAAGATGTTGGTCGAGACTTTGGTTTTTTAGAAGATGTGGGTGGTTGTGAGAGTGGGAGTGTGTTAGATGCAGTGATCTCGAGCCAAAGGCGTGATAGAGCCATTACTAGATTGTCTTCAGTCGAAGTAGGTGAGGAGACAAGTTCTTCTCTTGGTGGAGAAAGAATTGGAGAATGTGACTCCTCAAGAGGATAGAGGGCAGGGATGATCATACCTTCTACTTGTGGTTGAAGAGTAGGAAAGGTATGGTCCTCCATTGGTAGTAGGAAGGATGAAGGTGGGGTTAGTGGCATTGGTACAGTTAAAGCATCCTCCAATATAAGAGAGGTTGATGGAGAACTAATAGGAGAAAAAGGTTCTTCCACCTGTGAAGGGGAAATAGGAGAAGAAGGTTCTTCTACATATGGTGGACAAATAGGAAAAGAAGGCTCTTCTACTTGTGGTGGAGGGACAGGAGAAGAAGGCTCTTCTACCTATGGTGGACAAATAGGAGAAGAAGGCTCTTCTACCTGTGGTGGACAAATAGGTTGAATAACCTCTTTAGACTATGGGAGAGGTTGGTTAGGAATGCCAGGAAAGACCGTGTTGACTGTGTGTATATTATGCTCTTAGGGGTCTTCTGCCATGGTCTATACATTGTTTTGGCTAGGGGGATGGTTAGGGAATGGTTGTCTAAATATGTCTATGTTTTGGTTAGGTGGCACATTTGGGTTATCTAAGACAAGATCACCTTTATCTAACATGTCTTGAATGATATCCTTAAGGGTTTTACAATTGTCTGTGTCATGGCCTTTGACACGGTGATAATGACAAAAGTCATTTTCCCTGTACCATGTAGGGATAGCTTTTGAAGGGTGAAATTGCGGTGGTGGTCAAATTTGGGGGAGTTTGAGGACTCTCTATTTGACTAGTTTATCCAACACAGACGCATATGATTCTCTTATTAGAGTATATTGACGATGTATGTATCGTTGTTGGAATTGTCGTGTAATGCTTTGAGATGTGGAAGGTTTGGATTGGTTAGTTATGGTTGATGATGATGATCTAAGTACCACAACATTCGCTGATTCCTTGGATTTGGAATTGGAGGAAGAAGATTTTGAGGAAGGGTCATTTTATTTTGCATTAGTATTTTTACTACGCAATTTGACTTTATTTTCTTCGATAACACAGAGTTCAAGCTTCCTAGCCATGGTGAAATCTTCATCAAATGTGTGAAATGTTTGGACCCACAAAGTAGATGAGATGTGTTTAGTACATGCTTATGAAAAGAGCTCCATGAGCTCAGGTTAAGGTAAAGAAAAGGAGAGTTGGTTGATTAAACTTCTCCATTGAGCAATGAAATCAGCTATGGATTCATCGTCAAATTGTCTGATATAATATAGGTCCGTGATGGAGACCTTTTTAGTTATGTTAATTGAAAAGTGGTCAAGGAAAAGTTGGGCTAGTTAAGTGAAAGAAAAGATAGAGTGACTGGTAATAGAGTTATACCAATTGAGGGAAGCACCAGAAAGTGACATGGGAAATGTGCGTAGTAATAATGTATCATCATGTGCTATAAGGTAACAAGTGTGTCTAAATGCTCATAGATGTTGCTGTGGGTCTTCTTTACTCTGAAAGTGAGTAAACTTGGGAAGTTCCCACTAGCTAGAATATGGTTGGATTGGGACTAAAGGATGAATGGGTTCATTACAGATTTGTTCATATGAGAGAACATTTCTTGAACTAGAAATGGATGTCTCAAGGTTAGACATCTTATCCATCAACATATTGATTAGATCGGTTGATGGAATTTTAGGTGGGGTGCCCCTTAAGTTGTAAGGTACTTGGAAGGTGTTGGGTGGAGCGTATGACGTACTAGATTATGTTTGTATCAGTGTAACATATTGGTAACAAGTCATAGGGACTGATGTTGAAGTCAAGGGTGGTTGTGTCATAAAGCTAGAAGGCACAACTTGACTTGATGTTACCAAAGGTGGTTGGATGGTGGCAACACTAGCTGAAGGAAAAGTAGTCACTCTTGTATTTATGGGTGTAAGAGTAGGTGGGATGGAGACAATTAAGTTCTAGAATGGTGTAGAACTTTGTTGAATGGTTTGTGGTTGAGGGGGTACAAAAACCCCAAAGGAAGT
Source organism: Torreya grandis (assembly GCA_037957365.1). Lineage (NCBI taxonomy): Eukaryota > Viridiplantae > Streptophyta > Pinopsida > Cupressales > Taxaceae > Torreya > Torreya grandis. The sequence goes on along the minus strand of JARHVA010006967.1, from coordinate 223,873 downwards.
AGGTCCAAAAATAGGAGAGGCCACACTTTGAAGATTGGTCATGGTCAGGTTATTAGTTGAGGTAATGGCCTGGGTGTCTATGGATTGAGTTACAGAGGCTGTTGATATGATTTCTATTTCAACTAAGGAAGTTGGCATCCCATAAATTAGGTTGCCTGAAGGATATCACGTTTGAATTCTCGTGAGATAGTGCTAAAGAGCCTTGACATTGAGGTCAAAGAATATTTCAAAGTCTTGGTCCCCTTCGGGAACAATATGGGGTTGAGTTGGGGTTGGTTGGATAGGAGTACATTCAGTTTTTGAATTATACTCCATTTGGGGACTTGATATAAAAGGTGAAGGCGGGAGTGGTTGTTGCCTTGCGTAGTCGAAAAGAGTTTTGGTTTGACTACGTGCCTAAACCATCCAAGGTAAAATAATTCTAGGTTCTAAAAACTTTATGTTTCAGCCTCAAAAAACCATATTGTGTTTTTGACAGCCAAAAAGTCAGGTTTTAAACTTGCTATTTTGAGAAGAAATATTTTTGACAGTGACCGACGTCGATATAAAAATTGATGTCGGTGAAGTAAGTTACCGATGTCGGTCAGATAACTGATGTTGGTGAAGATAGTTGGCGACATCAATGGAAAAACTAATGTCAGTTACCGTGTATTTCCAGAAACTCAAAAAATTGAATGTTTTTGGAAGAAAGAAGAAAGTCTGAGTTGTTTTTAGATCTCAGAATGCGACCTCACTAGCTCAAAAAATTAGATACAGATAGAAAAATAGATGAAGGCAAGCAAACACTAAACATTAATTCCTAAGAATAGAATTTTAGAATCATGTTGGCTTATGCCTTAGAAGAATATGTTTGGGAAGTTGGGCTTTTAGAATGGGTACTAAAAGAGGCAGTCTAAGGTTGGTTTCAAGTTATGTTTTGGTGCTCAAAATTTGTATTAGGTTCCATACATGGCCTAGTGCTAGGAGCTTGCTCCCCTCACTTCACAAGCATAGAGACAAGCTGGGTCGCTTAGCCAGTATATATTTCCCCTAGAGTTTTATACTCTACCAGAGAACAGAGTGGGTTCTCCCCTTAGTAGTGAAGTCCAATTGGGATTGCCAGGAAGGGTAAGGTATCTGTTAGGTGATGAAATCTTAATTGGGCCTTGTCTCAGGTATGTTTAGATGTTTAATTTGTGGATGTGGTTAGGTTTTGTAACATATGTGTACTACACTTTATTCATAATGTGGTTTTAATTACTAGATGAGCTAAAAATGCATTCAAGCAGGAATGAGATGCAATATATTTTTAAACCCAAATCAAAATGTTTTGTTTGAATGCAAACAAGTGAGGAAAAGGTTGAGAGTATGAATTTCACTACTCTAAGATGCAAGAAAAAGGTGACAAGAAGAAAAATATAGAGGCTCTTTTTAACTTATGCTTATGGTTTCATTCTAAAATAAAGAGATAGAAGGAAAGGATGCAAGAAGAGATCTAATGCACCTACATGAATGTTTGCCTTTAGAAGAAAAAGGATGAACCCAAGGAAAACTCCAGGGGTACCACCAGGTGTGCTAGAATGTTTCTACTCATTTTTTCTACTTTTCACATTTAGAAGAAATAAGAAACTAAAAGGAAATGGTCAGGGGTTAGATGATACCCAGATGAAGTTGCGCACCGCATCCAGATGATTGAAGGAGCTCCTCTTTAGCTATGGAGGATGACACCTATAGATAATAAAGTCTTAAACAAAGAAAATTTTAGATAGATATATGGTTGATTGCCAAGCAAAGCTTGGTCCAAGAAGTGCAAAGACTTCCTTGAGGGATGACAGTCTACTAGTTGATAAAAGAGTGTTGCTAGAAAGAGAAATGGTGAAAGACTAAACAAAAGAAATAGAGATAATGCATACCTATATTCTACTGATGAAACTATCCTTATATCGCTCTGTAACCATCAAATTGTGAGCTAACTTCTTCTAGAGGTGTTCCATGCTTATACATGCCTATTTAGTTTAATCATTCCTTTTAGCCCTGTTTTCTCTATTTATTGGCCATAAATATATTTAAGTTAGCTCAATAATGAAATTAAAACCATTTTTGGATACCCATTAAGCCCTTCTATAACACACTAAAAAATATCTTGAGGTTACTTTGTATGGAATTGTACTTTCTTCTTTAGGCCCTATTCCAATTAACCCTCCTTTTATGCAAAACGTCTTGTCCAGAGTAAAGTACGGACTTCATAATCAAATCATCATTATAGATACCCATTACCTTTTTACAGGATAATAAAGCATTTTTTTGTTCACTTCTTTGGAGAAATTCATTTTTCCTATATTGGCCTATTCTCTTTTCTTCACATGCACCTAGGTTTCACTTGGCAATTGTATTTTTCCATATTTATCCATATTTTAGCACCTTGAAACCACTTCCAACAGTTTTCTAACATCTTCAAGGGTCATATTACAAACTTTCAAGAGTTTTCAAGCATTTAAACTCATTTTGAAGGCTAGACCCTAATTCAGGGTTTTCTAAAGCCTGTCACAGGCCGAGAGCATATTAATTGTGGCTGGGAGTGTTTTACCCTATTTCAAGGGTTAAAATAAATTTAATATGGTATTTTATAACACCCTAAACCTTCTCCAATCAATCCACAGGTCATATCAACCTCCTATGTGTTCCAAGCAAGACATCACAGTTGGCTTTGACTATATATGCATGACAGTCAACAAGGTTCATGATTTTCATTCTCTATTTCAATGATCAATAGACTTCAAAGATGATATAAAAACATTTAAATATCTTAAATAACTTCCCCATTGACATACTCATATGAAAGATGACCTTATCAACCCATCTACTATGCAAAACATGCAACTTTCTTAACTTTGCCTGTATACTGTCACCTACAGGCCGAGATCCAACTGTGGGAGTTTTAAGATATCCAAGGGGTTTATAAATCCTGGTTTTTCTTATCTTAAGTTTATATTTGCCTTAAATACCTATTTCCTTGACTTTAAAAAGCCCATACAAACATTTATATGTTGATTTTATCTTAGATAGTGGGCTATAGGCCTATATGCCTGAATATCATGTTTTAGACCCTGTTTAGGATTCTTCTAGCATTCAAATTACTTTAAGACCTCTTGGTCATATAATACCAGTTTAAAATTATTCTCAACATGAAAAATAACTAGTCTTTCACAATGTTCTTTAGAGAATCATCATACACACATATACACAGGCCTGTAACCCGAATTCCATAAAAGAGACCATAACATAATCACATGAAGCAAAACATTCATTATTTCTTAGATCAAATAAGAAACTTAAAATTCAATACCAGATTAAATCTCAATGTTCCATGGCTTCAAAATCCTTGTCTACTCCTTCTCTTTAACTTTAACATCTCTTGAGTGAAGTCCTCCCTCACTATTTATCCTCTCTTTTCTTCATTCTATCTTCTTTCCTTGAATGAGAGGACCTTTCCTCTCTGTCCTTCTTCTCTTCTATGTCCCTCTCATCCTCTCTCCTTACCGAATTGTCTCTTTTTTTCTCTTTTCAAGAATCTCCCCTCTAGCTTCTATGCCAAATTTGGGCTTAAGGCAAAACAAAATACTGTTTTTAATCTTTAACAATATACTAAGGTTGAAAATAGTTTCAACCATTTCTCCCTTATTTCCTCAACAGCCTAACAATCACTTTTTACCTTTTCACTTTCACTTTTGACAATTACATTTACTCTCAAGGTGAAATTTTTTAATTTAAACACAATTTGGAGGGAAAACAAGAATTTGAATTTTAATGCTAGAATATCATTTGGATTTGTATGTTCGATGATCTCAACTAGTCCTCCATGAAACTATTGTAGATGCTCCTATATCATACTCTCCCTCTAGAAACAATTTGAACCTTAGTTCGAATGAGATGATTCCTCCATGCATTATTCTTCATTCTATGCCTAGATCCCAAGGTCTTGTTGTCAATGCCAATGTTTGTCTTTGATTGTCTTTGTCTTTCAGCTTCTTGCTTTTCTTCCTCTTCTGGTATGTTCTTCTCCTCATCTCTTTCTCAGCTACCATCTCCCACTTCCATGCTTCTTCATCTTCATACATATCTTCCAGATCTTGTTGTTGTTCTTCTTGTTCAATGAGCTTGTCCAATGACTCATGTATGTCATTCACTTTAGCTACCTTCATTCTTGCATACAAAACATTCAAAGCCAACTTAGAATCAAAATATTTAGGCCATGAAGCCTCTTGGATATCTACATGCTCTTGTTCCTTGACCAAAAATGCCTTTGACTCTTTGCTTTTCTCTTTTCTTTCTTCACTCTCACCAATGGTGTTCTCATCACTATGGCTTGTACCTTCATTCATCTCTCTTGAATGACCAAACAGCTCCTCCAACATTCTCAACTCCTCCTTTAGTAAGCTCTCATCTATTTCTCCTTTATTTTCATCAAACTTGGGCTTATCACTCACAAGTATTACTTGCCCTTTACCTCTTATCTCATCTTTGCTTGAGCTATCTTCATGAAAATGAACTTCTTCAATATATTCATCAAATATAATTGAAGTATCCTTACCTTGTGTCTCCTTTTTCTCTTCAATCTCTGCTTGAAGCCGTCTTGTTTGGCATTGCTTTGCTACATACTCTCCCCTTTCCTCATCATCCATCCATTTGGAACTCTCTCCTTGCTGCACATTAGTTTTCATAGACATTTCCCATTCCTCATTTTCCATTAAAAGATCATTAAATGATTCAAAAACATCATTAGAAACAATTTGTTTACCTTTCCATGTACTTGTGTCATCCTTCACCTTCCTCCATTGACTTCTTGGTGTTGTTACCTCAACACTCACATCTTTACTCTTAGCCTTCTTAGGTACCCATACTTGTTTCTCCTTCTTACCATTTGTCTTCTCAAACAATGTAGGCATCTTGGATCCTTGTTCTTGTACCAACACTTCCTGTTGCTTGGGAGTTTACTTCTTCCACCATTTAGGTATCACATATCCATGGTTAATTGGAAACTTCACCTTTATCTTTACTTCTCTATCATGCATATCAACAATTCCATGCTTATAAGAATAAGAAAAATCAATTTTTGAATTCATTTTTACCTCGTTAATGGGTTTCTCCATTAGTTCTTTGACTTGCATAGCTTCTTGATTATTTGTACTTTCTTCTTCCTTTATGCTTGGATGTTCTCTTTCTTCCTCTTGGCATTCAATGGCATCATGGAATTTAGCTTCATCTTCTACCTCTTCTCTTACTTGTATGGATTCTTCAACACCTCCCTAATGCATTAACCAATGCATCTCTTCTTCCTTATCAACAACAAAAAACTCTCTTCTCTTTCTTGCACATTCACTTGTCCACTTGGTGTCTTCTCTTGCACCAATCTCTTCACTTTCCAAGGCCCTTCTCTTGACCTTCATAAGGCTGCTCATACCTGCAATTACCCATGCAAAGACAGCATTAGAAATAAAAACAAGAGACCACAACATCCCTATGAGTGTTCTCTTCACCAACACTCTCATCTTCTCAAGTGTTCTTCCTGGCACTTCATCTTTTCTTTCTTCTCTTCTCTTGTTCTCCATAATGAGAACCTTCTTCACAACTTCTTCTTCCTGCTGCTCACTTGGCAACCTACTCATCCTCTTCAAGCCTCTATGGGCTTCTCTCTTCTTGGAAATCTCATTTTGCCTTCTTCTCCTCTTCATTAGGAGATCTATTGGCCACTTTAACCTCTTCCTCATTGGCCATACCCATACTTTCCTATTCAGCTGCATCCAAGACTCATATTCATCTTTAATCTTAGCTAACTCTCTCTTCAAATTAGCAATCTCTTTATCAATTATGAAATTGTTCATACCTTTGATGCTTGCTTTCTTCTTGGTGCCCTCATGTACCTTGCTGCTCTATAGTTCCTTCAAAAATTCTTCCATTTCTGAGATCTTCACCCAAGTCTTTTCCACCTTGGTGTCTTGATCCCTTGTCTCATGCAAGCCTTTTCTCCATGACTAGTCTTTTGACAATCTCCTTGATCTCACCTAGGTCTTTTACATCCTAGTCTTTTGATCCTTTCTCAATCTTGAAAAAATTATTTATACAACTCTTCAACAAAAACAAATCACAAATCCAAGCTTACCTTGCTTTGGATCTTCCTCTTGAGCATTCACTTGCTCCCTTACTTTTGAGCTTCTCTTAGCTCTTCACTAAGCCTTCCTTGGCTTCTTCTCCTCTTAAGCCTCAATGGCTTGACTTCCTTCTTCTTCACCTATTTACTTCTCAACATAATAAACTTAACTCAAATAGCAAATATTACTCATACCTTTTCTCCCCAGGGTCTTCTATTGCTTTGTCCTGCTGATCCTCTTGCCAAATCCTGTAACAACTCATTAGAAATCATAACCATCAACAAATTGCCAATTCGCAAGAGCTTCAAGCTCTAATACCAAATGATGAAATTGTCCTTAGATTGATTTTTAACCATAAAATTTTGAGCTAACTTATTCTAGAGGTGTTCCATGCTTATACAGGCCTATTTAGTTAATTCTTTTTAGCCCTATTTTATCTATTTATTGGCCATAACTCTTTGTAAGTTAGCTCAATAATTAAATTAAAACTATTTATGGATACCCATTAAGCCCTTCTATAACATACTAAAAATTTTATTGAGGTTACTTTGTATGGAATTGTACTTTCTTCTTTAGGCCCTGTTCTAATTAGCCCTCTTTTTGTGCAAAACATCTTGTCCAGAGTAAAGTATGGACTTTATAATCAAAAAAATAATAATTATAGATACCCATTACCTTATTATAGGAGAATCAAGCATTTTTTAGTGCACTTCTTTAGAGAAATTCACTTTTCCTATATTGGCCTATTCTCTTTTCTTCACATGCACCTAGGTTTCACTTGGCAATTGTATTTTCCATATTTATCCATATTGTAGCACCTTTAAACCACTTCCAAAAGTTTTATAACATCTTCAAGGGTTATATTGAAAACTTTCAAGAGTTTTCAAGCATTTAAACTCATTTTGAAGGCTAGACCCTAATTCAGGGTTTTCTACAGCCTATCACAGGCTGGGAGCATATTAGTTGTGGCTGGGAGTGTTTTACCCTATTTCAAGGGTTCAAATCAATTGACTAGGGTCTGTTTTAATACCCTAAAAATTATCCAATCAATCCACAGGTCATATCAACCTCCTATGTGTTCCAAGCAAGACATCACAGTTGGCTTTGACTGTATATGCATGACAGTCAATAGGGTTCATGATTTTCCTTCTTTATTTCAATGATAAATAGACTTAAAAGATGATATACATACATTTAAATATCTTCAGTGACTTCCCCATTCACATACTCATATCAAAGATGACCTTATCAACCCATCTACTATGCAAAACATGCAACTTTCTTAACTCTACCTATATACTGTCACCTACAGGGCGAGATCCAACTGTGGGAGTTTTAAGATATCCAAGGGGTTTCTAAAGCCTGATTTTTCTTCTCTTAAGTTTATATTTTACTTAAAGACCTATTTCCTTGACTTTACAAATCCCATACAAACATTTATACATTGATTTTATCTTAGACAGTGGGCTGTAGGCCTATATGCCTGAATATCCTGTTTTAGACCCTGTTTAGGATTCTTCTAGCATTAAAAGTACTTTAAAACCTCTTGGTCATAGTATACTAGTTTAAACTTATTCTCAACATGAAAAATAACCAGTCTTTCACAATTTTATTTATAGAATCATCATACACACATATACACAGGCCTGTCACCTGAATTCCATAAAAGAGACCATAACGTAATCACATGAAGCAAAACATTCATTCTTTATTAGATCAAATAAGAAACTTACAATTCAATACCAGATTCAATCTCAATGTTTCATGGCTTCCAAATCCTTGTCTGCTCCTTCTATTTAAATTTAACATCTCTTGAGTGAGGTCCTCCCTCATTATTTCTCCTCTCTTTTCTTCATTCTATCTTCTTTCCTTGAATGAGAGGACCTTTCCTCTCTGTCCTTCTTCTCTTCTACGTCCCTCTCATCCTCTCTCCTTACTAAATTCTCTCTTTTTTTCTCTTCTCAAGAATCTCCCCTCTAACTTCTACTCCCAATTTGGGCTTAAAGCAAAACAAAATACTATTTTTAATCTTTAATAATATACTAAGGTTGAAAATAGTTTCAACCATTTCTCCCTTATTTCCTCAATAGCCTAACAATCACTTTTTACCTTTTAAATTTTCACTTTTGACAATTACATTTACTCTCAAGGTGAAATTTTGTAATTTAAACACAATTTGGAGGGAAAACAAGAATTTGAATTTTCATGCTAGAATATCATTTGGATTTGTATGTTTGATGATCTCAACTAGTCCTCCATGAAACTATTGTAGATGCTCTTACATCATAATCGCCGACGTCGGTAGTTCTGCTGGTCTCAATTGGTCAAGGTTGCCAACGTTGGTTAGTCTATCGACATCGGTAAGGGAAATGGTAGATGTTAGGTAGGGCAATGGCCTTGGATGGGTTTTGGACAAGTTTATGGGTGATAGAGGAGTCTGGGAGGTCTATAGGAGTTTGAAGGTCCATGCAAGATTGCAGGGAAGTCAATAGAGTCTTAAGAGGGACAAGGGGTAGAGGATAGGTTGTCAAAAGGAATAAGGATATGGGGAAGGCCTCTCAGCCTCTCCAAGAAGAAAGTTAGGTCTAGTTGATGATATTTATAAATGTTAAATAGAAGCTAATTGCTAATGCTTTCTAAATTACTGAAATGAAATAGAAGAAGAATACTTAGCTCTTGCTTGCTAAAGAATCAAGGGTGTGAACACTTGTTCCTGATGCCGCTGATGTAGAAGACTTCCGACAATGTTTCAATCAGGTGTGGAGTGACTGATGTAGAGTTCCTATAGCCTGTGATGCTTGGTGTACATCTGGGAGAGAGAGAGAGAGAGAGAGAGGTCAAATTCTAGGAGCAATAGAATTAGCATTCAGGTGAAATTGATTTGGGGGAGAATTCAGGGTCAAAATTTGGTTTTAAGCAACTGATGTCAGCGATTCCATTAGTGTCAGCCGATGGGTAACTAACATCAGTGGCTAGAAGATGGGTAAAAAGGCTATTTTTAGCCTTTTGCCCGTTCTTCCATCTGCCAAGTTTAGCTGCCATTGGCAAACGGTCCAAAGGGTAGGTTTAATAGGCACGAGGATTAGTGGGGGAGTTGAAATAGGTCTTAGGTAATTATGATTAGTCATAGGGTGATGAATGGGGGTATCCAAGGGCAAGGTGAGGTGTCATGGGTGATGTGTCAAGGGTGGTATTATTAATTTAAAATAGGTAATTTCTTTTAAATTAATAAGTGTGTGGGTTAGGAATGTTTAGAAGTGGACCAAGTGGGGGTTGACCAAGGAGTAGACACAATTTTGGTGTCTAAAGGTTGGGACCATTTGTTATCATTATGAACTATGGATTAGGAGCATATCAACTAGATAAGCCCATGAACATCATGCACCTTAAGAGGTTCTACACATAAACAAGTTTGAACCATTATCTACAAGACCCCTTACTTAGGGGAAACTTGTGATGAATTAATTTTATCCTACCATTTTATACTACACTGGACCATTTTCACATAATCCTTACTAATTTTATGACTCTAGACACTGAAACATTTTAGACCATTGGTAATCTAAACACATTTTATCTAACCCTGAGCCATTATTTTTAAGAACCATATTCTTTGGACTATTATCCTTAAGAACCTCATCCTTTATCCCACCCTGGACCATTCATCTATTGGACCCTATTCTTTGGACCGTTCTCTTTAAGAACCATATTATATTTTATGTCTTGGGCTTGTTTTAACCTAAACACTTTGATCCCTTAAATAATTATGATCTTGATTATGTCTCATCAGCATTATGAACATTTTCAATGCCAGTTATATAAAGCACTTTAGCTAGGATAGTATTTCATAACTTCTTCTAAAAACAAATGAACATGAACATCTTCTCAAATTTAGATCTTTCCCTACTGTATGGTTCTTCAGATTGATTTTATACTGTACACTGCTCTATCATTATTTTCTACTCTTTCATGATTTTTTTTAAGATCCTTTCTCTTGCTAATTTATGAACATGTGTCATTACATCCATCTTTAGATGTTATTAAATCTCTCAGTTAGTTACCTAGTCCATTGTTTATATTCACGCCTACCATTGTAGCTGGCTTAGCTATTTATTGGCACTTCTACTCTTGGATGAGCATCTACATGACTTTTTGGTTCTCTCATTGCATATAATTTATCTAAAAAACACCAAAAAAATTAAAAAATGATCCATAAAATAACAAAAACATTATCCTCCACTTTTGTACATTTTAATCCTCATGATCTTGCCATTTTTCATGTAATATGTCCCAGATACTTACCATTTTTCGAGATCATTCTTTTTCTTCTCACCAGCTTGTGACTTTTAAGACCATTATCTTTTATATTATTTATTTTTATTTTCTTCATTTTTCTTCTAAAACATTAATCATATGTTCTAGTCATCACCTTTTTCTTCTATCCCACTTCTTAGGAGAACTACATTTGGCCTGAAGTTCATGTTAAAATATGCATCCATGGAACTATGTAGACAATGTCTACTTGTCTTATACATTTAAAGTTATTTTGAACAACCCCTTCCTCTTATTCTCTTAACCCACTTATTTTTTCATTGTTCCTCTTTAATTAGAGAAAATTTGTTATGTCCTTGTTATTTATTACATTGTGGTTGAAAGTAACACCTCTACTACATGTTCATCCATAATTGTATTTAAATCACACTAGGTTTTTGTTTGTGTGTGTTTATTTGAGTTTTATTATTGTTTTGTTATGATTTTTTGCCTCTTCATTTATTTATTCTCCTTTTATCTTTTTATTACTTATTATCTCACATTGGTCTTGTATTTCCCTATTTGATATTTTCCCTTCTCTTTTATTTTCAAGAACATCTTGATGGTCCACCTGGTTCTTGATTATTTCTATCTTGATATCATGTTATTAAGTTGTTTTTGTTTCATTTTCAAACATTCTTATTCTTACTTGAATCATGATTATTCATATATTTATTTTAAGTTTGGTTCATTTATGTTTATCTTTTTCTTTGTTTTTGCCTTTTTGTTTAAATGTAAATAGCTATTACTCTAGTTTTGGTATTTTTTTACCATTATCCTTAGTTATACATATTCACATTTGAACCAGGTCCATGCAATTTAAATGTCACATCATTATAAGTTATTTATACTTATGATGCCTAATGTTTTTTATATAACAAGCACTTTGTGTGATAAATTAAAGTCTTAACATCAACACAACTTCAATGAAAAGATATCAAGATCATTATACTTAAACTAGGCTCAATAGGTTTAACACATGACTCTATGCTTAGACATGTATCTCTTGGCATATATAATGAGTTTAATAAATATTTGGTCAGTTTTCATCATGCTTCCTTTCATTCTCTCCCAATTTTTGGAGAACTACATTGGCTTGAGGTCCATCTATATTATAGGAAATGATTGGATATAAGATCTATCCTAGGTCATCTTAGCCACTTTCAAATTTTTTTCATTTTTTTCATCTCTTTGTGCATTCTCATATACATGGTTCTTTGTAGCTTTTCATGACCATTAAACCATCACATCTATGTTTTTAAACACTTATTTTATTCTATGTTTTAGGTTATATCCTTGAGCTAATTGCTTACTGATTTGCCCCTGTTGGGGCACAACTTTGAACTAAGTCACAAATCTAAATCTTCCTGATAAGGGAAAGACCATTATTTATTCTTTATCAATGATCAAAATAAGCCTTGTTAGGGGCATAACTATCTTATCATGATCAAATCTGATCTACTGGGGTACCTCTTATTATCATATTTTTGGAGACCACATTCTTCTCTTCGTCTAATTCCAATCTCTCCACACTACTTCCCATGATGACATTTTTTTAGTGTGAAACTTATCTTAGGATTGATCAATGATGTAAGTAAGTAGCTTACACTCTCAAATTGTGTGTGTTCAAAGTGTGTCACTTATATGTTTGGATTTAATTCTTCTCATTCACCCCATATTTAGGGTCCATTATACCTATAATTATATTTTTATCATTGATGGTAACCACATATGCAAGTATTAGCTCATATGGATGTGATCTATTCCATGTCTTAATCTCTCACTTTCACTCTCTTTTTGAGAATCCATCCTTATCTTTCATCCTAGTATGTTCTCTCAAGGGGCATCATGGGTCATTTCCAATTTCTTCTTGACAACCCTTTTCTTTCAAAAGATGTTGCTTTCCCTGAATGTCTCACTACACCTTCTTGAATAGGGGTAAAATGTAGACATCCAATTGCTAGCACCATTTGTGTTGAAATTGTCAATCTTACTCTAATTTCACTCAAATGATCAACCAAAAAGGTTGTGGAGATAATTATGCATTTTAAGTTTACAATTTTTAAGCTTAAAAATGAGAGTGAGAGGCCTTCTATTTATAGATTTTACAAATGGGCTAGGATCAACCATGATCATTCATCTCCAGATTGAGATGTGTGGATATGAATTAACATAATATTTTCAATTAAATCTAGAAATATCCCTATGATGAAGTTAATGACTTAAGGTCCTTTTGGACTATGTAGGAAGCACTAAATTTCTATTGAGGTCAGCTCAGTCACCCCTTTCTTCATGTTCTTCCCATTTTGTAAGTATCTTGTCCCACAATCTCGCCATTTTTAAAGAAACCTAAGATATGCTCTCACTATTTTTCAAGGAAATTAAGCCAATCATAGTTTGGGGGAAAATTTGTTTCTACTATATCCATTTGTCTTCTAATCATTTTCCTTATACCATTTTATTATACCATGTCTTTACTATTGATGAAATCTTGTTATTAGATATCCTACTTATCCCATTTTGATCTTGGTTCCTTTGGTTCTTCTGGCACTTTCATGAGGGGATTCTGATCTAGTTTCAATAGTTTTAGAATGTTGTGTTATATGATAGTCTATGGGAGTAGTGAGACATTTGATCTAGCAAGTTATCTGTCATTAATTATCTTATTGGTATTTTATATTATAAGTGCCTATGGGAAAATCAATAGTATACCTGATTATAACTACCTTTGGTCAAATTAGAATTATGATGTTGTTTCCTAATTATAATTTCCTATGGGAAAATTCAGTACAACTTTTTTATCATGCATTGTTGTGTCATCTGGTCATTATTATTATTATTATTTTCCTTGTCATTTGACTTTATTTACAAACTTGTTATGACCTGGTCAGTTTTTCATTACATTTTCTATAGGAATAATTACTATGACTTGAGGTCATAATGGTATTATGTAGATTGTGATTAATTCATGTTGAGGTCAAGTTAGTCCCCTATTTTCATTATGTTCTCACCATCATGTGAGGATTTTAAGTTGGTGCACTCTTATTTCAATAGACTATTTTGTATCTCATAATCCTTAATTGAGTTGAGATCAAAAAATCCAAAAATATTTTATTTATTTGATTATTGTTGGTGTTTTTTGGTCTTTTATTTTCTATTTAATCTTGTTCTTTTCTTTTATTTTTCAAGAGCATCTTGATGGTCCACATGGATCTTGATTATTCATATCTTGATCTCATGTTGTTAAGATGTACTTGCTTGTTTTAATTTTAAACATCCTTATTCCTTTTTAAGTCCTGATTATCCATATCTTGATTTTAATTTAATTTCATTTACGTTTATCCTTTTCTTTGTTTTTGCTTTTTTTGTTTAAATTTAAATAGTTGCAACTCTATTTTTGGTGTCTATTTACCATTATCCTTAGTTATAGGTATTCCCATTTGAACAGGTTCTACACACTTGAATTGTCATGTCATTATAAGTTATTCATACTTATTATGACTAATTTATTTTTCTATAATAAGCACTTTGTGATATAGATTCATGTCTTAATGTCAACACAACTCTGATGAATAGATCTTAAGATCACTATGCATAAAGTATGATCAATAGGTTTATCACCTAACTCTATGCTTAGACATGCATCTGTTAGCATACATGATGAGTCTAATTGAATCTTTGGTAATTTTTCATCATTCCCCATCCTATTCTCTCCAAATTTTAGGTGAAATACATTGGCTTGAGGTATACTTGGATTATATAGGTAGTGCTGAGATACATGGCATATCTTGGGTCAAGTCAACCATATTCATTCTTCTTTTCATCTCTTTCATCACTTTATGCATTTTGGTATGTATGGTTCATTATGGATTTCATGGCCATTATAATATCACACCTATATTTGCACTCAATCACTTTAATCTACATTTTAGGTTATATTCTTCAGCTAAATGATTGCTAATTTGCCCATGCTGGGGCACAAATTTGAACTAAGTCATAGATCTAAATCAATCTTACGAGGGAAAAACCATTATTTATTCTTTATCAATGATCAAAATTAGTGCTATTAGGGCAAAAATATCTTATCATAATCATATCTAACCTAGTGGGGTAACTCTTATTATCATCTTTTTACAGACCACATTCTCTTTTTTCTCTAAATCCAAGCTCTTCACACTTTAGCCCATGATGGTAATGTTTTAGTGTGAAACTTGTCCCAGGATTGATCAATTTCATAAGTGTGAATATTTCACTCTTAAATTAGGTGCATTCAAATTGTGTCATTTATATGTTTGGATTGAATCCTTCCCATTCCCCCCATAATTGGGGCCTATTATACTTCTAATTATATTTTTATCATTGATGGAATCAATGCATGTAATCATTATCTTATCTGGATGTGATCTATTCATGGGTTAGTCTCTCAATTTCCCTCTCTTTTTGAGAGTAAATTCTTCTCTTTCATCCTAGTATGTACTATCAAGGGCGCATCATGGGTCATTTCCATTTACTCTTGACAACTCTTTTCTTTGAGAAGATGTTTCTTCACATAAATGTCTTGCTAAACCTTTTCAAATAGGGGGAAAATGTAGACATCCAATTCCTAACATCATTTGTGTTAAAATTTTCAATCTTACTTGAATTGCTCTCAAATGCCCAATTTAAGCCAAAATCACTAAAAATGTGCTAAATGGTTTGATCTTGTCATATACAAGTGACAATTAAGGTCAATATATCCATAAATGGGGTAATGTATTTTATGTAATTCCTTACTTTGATCATTTTATTTTGAGTCAAAATGATGATTTTGCCTTTTTGTGCTCTAGATCACTATTTTCTTCTAATTAGTTAGTACACATCACATACCTTTATTATTTTGTGTTATAAAAATCCTAAATGGTATAATAGTATATACACATCTAAAATCACCTTCTAATTATTCCTGAGTCAAATTAAAACCCAATAATATGACCTTATGACCATTTTGATTAATTGTGCACCAATTTCCTAATAATTGCACTAAAATTGATTAATCTTGTTTAAAGCTAATTAAATCAAATCAATAGGTTAAATGTTTTTCCCATGGAGGATATTGATTATTTCATTATTGGAAACTTATTCTCAATATATTCATCACCTAGTGACATGATCTATGGGGTGGCATCCATAAGCCATAAATATAACAAATATTTGGATTATAAACACCCATGCCTAATTAATGCCTTTCCCTCCAAATCATCATGATAATATTTATGGATTTAATTGAAAATATTAACTTAATTCATGGCCACACATCTCAATCTTGATATGGATGGTCATGTTTGATCCTAGCCCATTTGGAAAATATATAAGTTGAAGGCCTCTCACTCTCATTTTAAGCTAAAATATTGTAAAATTATAATGCATAATTGCCTCTAAAACTTTTTATGCTGATCATTATGTTTTATTTATGAGATTAATTTGATAGGAATAAATTTTAGGTTTCTTATCTTGGGCCTAGGTGATGTCTAGTGCTATTGAGGCAATAGAGGATCTTGGCATCCATTATTGACAAAGACAAGAACACTAGATCAAGGGGAAAAACATGCTTAGAGCCGATATTGGATGGTAGAATCACATGGGAAGGTAAAGGTTATTTTATTTATTTCATTTATATTTCATTATCATTTTAAAAACCTAAAAAATAGGCCGAATTAATTTATCAAGTTATCTACACATTTTTCTATGGATTTATTGGCTAATTTTTGACTAACCGACTTTGTAATCCAATCCTATAACATGTTGTCTTATGTGTGAATGATACAATATTATGAAAATAAATTATAACAATGACCTAACTTATAGAATATAAAATTGAGATCTTGGGTTAATCCTTTAGTACTTCAAACCTATAGATGTGTAGTCCCTATGACTAGTATCAAAATCGGAATAAATAGGAAAGCTTTGTTTAATTGAATTCTCCTTGTTAAGATTACGTAGTATTATTCTCTTGTTTCTAGGTGAGGAATGAATGAGGGTTGATCTTGTATTTATATTAATACCTTTGGATTAATAACTTGCATTGAATGACTTAGGTTGACCATTGGGATATGTTTCATTTTAAAAATAGAAGATTTTAGGTCACTAGACACTTACATCAGGAGGAGACAATATCATTGATGATAATATAAATCTTAGATGTTAGTATCTAAGGAACATGAAACTAAGTAAAAGTTAAAAAATTGTAGAGATGGAAGATAAGTACATTTTAGGTATCTAGGTAGGATGAAAACCTAGGTCATCAACATAATATAGATCATAATAATACATGTAGGCCAAGGGGCATAAGATAAAGTAGATGCAATATTTGTGGAAGTGGAAAAGGTATAAAACTGAAAGGAAAAACCAAGGTATAAAATTAAAAATTGTATAATACTGATGTGTTATACAATCATAAAATAATATCTACATTACTCTAAAGGGATTGGTATAAATATAATGTCAACCCTCATTCATTCCTCACCTATGAAAATAACAAAGAGACCAAGGAAACTTATCAAAATCACTCTATCAAACTTTTAACTCAATAAAGCTTCACTATTTCCACACATTTAATAGGTAAAACACATATACATGTCTAAAATACTAAAGGAGTATCCAAAGATCCTGATTTGCTAAGTTAAAATCTAGGTCACTATTGTACCTATTTTGCACAATATTACATGATTCATGAACAAGGAAAAATAAAGGGGATAACTACATGAGTCTGAGGCCATATTATGTAGTATTGGATATGTAGTTATTTCCCAACAAAATTGGGGTATTTGGGGTCATCTTCACACTATGTGGCAACTAACCCATTTCCCCCTAAGGTCACCATGAAGAAGAAAAGCTAGGGTTTTATAAATTCATGTGAGATGACAATCCATGACCTAGATTTGAATGCACTAGAGTGAAGTGGAAGTTAAACCAATAATAATCTAAGTGGTTGCATCTATTTTATACAATCATTCTATATATGACACTTTCATCCAAACCAAATAGTAATGTCTATGTAACCATCCTAGTATGACATTAGTGTCTAGAGTATCAGAAGCATCAGGTCCCAAATCTAATGACTATTGTAGAATAATCCTCACCCCTATTTCCTAGATGTTCTATATCTAATATAGTGTTATCATTATAACCAGATAATTATATTACTTCTTTTTCATTTACATTCATAACTTAGTTTTACTTTCTCTATTTAGACTATTCATAACATAATAAATTTAGTGTATGCATATATCTAAATTTAGCACCCAATTGGCCTATTATATATATTATTATCACCCTTGTACCATAGTAATTTATATATTATTAAACATTATACCAAAAATGATATGATAATCCCCCTTATCTAAATTTCAAGGTTAAATAATGGTGAACCTGATCCTTGAACATCAAACCCTAGGTCAATTTGGGTTTTATATTTTTATATTCCTTGTTACTACTTGCTATAATTTTATAGTCACATTTTCCATGGAGATATCTATAAATTATTTCATGGTCCAATACCTTATAGGTTTTATGGTTTGATATATTATTTTCCTAGTTTGAGCCATCCAATCCATAATATCTCCAAAACCTATGTTACTACATTCACACCATTATTCCAATGTTTACAATGAGAGGATAATAAAGTAGAAAAAACACTTTATATCTATTCAAACTTACTTTTGAAATACTATAATGACATTGTCTAGACACTATCATGTGTGATTTGAACCTATTCTTCAACCTATTAATACAAAACAAGTGCATCCTAATCCTAAGCTTTTAATAGAATCTAAGTGATATCACATTATTGACAAACTGAGCAACACACATGAAAATTTTTCAATCCTTGAGATCTTAAATAAATATAATGTCTATAAGGATATCCTATACTAGTCATTGTGTGAGACTCAAGTTCCAGGTAATATTGAGCTCACTTATTTTGTGGATATTATGAAATATCTTAAGAACAATAACAATCTCATCACCTTTAATCTAACATATTTACCATCTAAATATATTGTTGAAAAAAAAATAGATTTGTTCATATAAGTGATAATATAAATTAAATATATCGAAAGAGTTCTCATTGATAATGAATGAGTCCAAACATTTGTAGCATGGAATTCCTAGTCACCATGTGTATCCACACAAGACTTATTAAAAACATTTTAATGTAGATAAAGGTGTTTGACAATTCAAAAATCCCTCTAATTGGTTAAATTACATTGAACATCAATGTGGGTCCCCTTAAATTTCCCAATGTGTGCTAGAATATTCCAAATAATTTGACCTATAACATTATTCTGGGATGCCCTTGGATATGTGAGATGTATGCAGTTCCCTATATATTGCACACATGCTTAAAATTTAGTCATCAAGGACTCATTTACACCTATCCAACGGATCCTAATCCATTTAAACATTATGCAATGTACCAATAAATATATAATCCTATACGTCAAGACCCCAAATATGAGTCCAAAATTGATACACTAGTACAATAACCTAACCAAACTATTTTATCTAAAGTACTAAAGAGATAGTTTTCATGTTTACCTGAGTCGCTAAATTCATTAGTCTTGTAGGTAATAAAAGATAATATTATATCTATCCCTCATTCTATTGTTGTTGATATGAGTCAATCTCTACCCAAAGGGTATATTATAAATGTTTATTATCACTATAACTAATGATTTGGAGATTCTAAAAGTAGATGCTTTATCTTGGAGCATAAGATTAAGATCTTATCAATGAACAACAACTTACATTTGAGGATCCTCTAAAGGAATCAGACTCACATCCTAGTGATTACCATAAATATAAAATATTTAACAATCATTTGTAATACATTCTAATAAGGAATATGTGAAAATGTCATATAGAACACATCCTCCTCCACCACATTATGAACACCAACTAGATGGGATTGTTGGTACTTATACATGACATATACCTTTTATGGCTCAAAGACCCTATATTAATTTTAATGATAGGTATATTAAGGATGATGACTATAGACACCCTATACAAAATATTATGATTTATATTGGTGTAATAAGTGAAAACGTTTGCACCATGACATTACTTATGAACTTGGGTTATACTCATAATGAGTTACTTCTTTCTACTAAATTAGTTAGAGAATTTGATGGGACCTCCTATAAGGTTATTGGTGAGATTGAAATAACTTTATTGGTTAGTATTAAAAATGTGGTTATTACCTTTTTAGTTATATATTCCATGGTAATATTTGATATGTTATTGGGAATACCTTTGATCTATACACTTTGAGCAATACCTTCTACAATACACTGGTGTATTAAATAAATTGATGGTAATCATGTAGTCATAGTTTATAGAATTCCATATGAGAATCCTCTTCAATAAGAGAAGATTATACTGAGACAATTAATCCAATCCTACTGAGGCTAACTCACCACAAAAGGTTAAGCAATAGGCATCCCCTTTACTAGGTGGCTAGTACTTGAGATACCATTACATTAGGGACATATAATGGATTCTGTGGAATACCCATCTACTACAGACCATGTTTAGATATTTAGATCAACTACATGTGTTAATATTAATTATATTCTAAATAAAATATAGATCACTCAATGATGGGTTCCACAAACCTCTAATCATTTTACTCCTACTAATACTTCATGACCATAAAGTCCTACTCTACATATGTAAAGCATCATCGATACTACTATGACAAATATTGAACCTATACATATTATTTGATATCATAAAAAGATTATTACAATAGATTTATATTTGGGATATATCTATCACCATCAATCATATGGAATCATAGGATTATATTTTCTTTTCAAACATTCCAAAATACAAAAGAAATCAAAAACATTCAAAAATCCAAAAAACACTTTTGGTACCTACATGTTTTATTAACCCGTTAGCATATATGTGTTAGTTACATGTTGATTGATGGAATAATTAGTTACTTATACATACACACATGTGTGTCACACTTATACTTACGTGTGATACAAGCATACACAGATACAGATCCACTCATATTTTAGATGTTAGGCCTCCCCTCTAATCATGTTATAATACATTGGGGTCATTTGATTATTTCATCTTGATACACACAAGTTATATGATTTTAATATCACTTTAAATTATCATGTTTGAGCTTACATATGTACTTACACATGCCTTTATCCACAATTATATCTAACATAGGTTACTTGATATGCTATAAAATTGACATTTTTTCCTAACACATT
The DNA here is from genome assembly GCA_037957365.1 of Torreya grandis. Classification (NCBI taxonomy): domain Eukaryota; kingdom Viridiplantae; phylum Streptophyta; class Pinopsida; order Cupressales; family Taxaceae; genus Torreya; species Torreya grandis. Next base: position 203,160 of record JARHVA010006967.1, on the reverse strand, counting down.
CATCCATGGGTTACTATGACATGCTTATGATAGATGATTATAATTTAATTTATTCACTTCTTTGAGTTTATTATGTTGATATTGTATTCCTTGTTTGAGCATATGAATATGCTATATTATTTTCATCCCCTATGTCTATGTATGATTTCATTAAGGATTTTATGTCATTATTTATTGTATGGAAATTTGAATATGTCATCCTTGCTTTTGTTTACATTTCACTAAGTTTTCATTTAGATTGTATAGTATCTAAGTATGACCTTTGTTTTCACTCTCCTTGGATGATTACATTTTGACTTGATTTTGAGTGATCTTGTGTTTGTTATTATTTTCTTGTTGAGTTTGTATTGTTACTATATATACATTACCATGATCTTTATCATGTGTCTTAGGAATTCAAGTGATAACACTATTTATATGAAATTTAATGATATATCTATGTATAAATGTTCCTTATATGTGTTACATGGTTACATTCATAGATTGTATAGTTGTTTTATCCTTTTTAGGTGAGGTAACTACTAGTTCCTATCTTTCCCTCATCTCAAAAGGGGGAAATTTAGTGGGTGAATGTCATATAGGAATGTTTTGGAAGCATGTTATCAACACTAATTTAGTACGTAATAATTTTATCAATTCATATATTTAATGGGGGTATGTCATACGAGCATGGATTTCACACATTCAAAATTTTTAAATTGAGTAGGGACAATATTGGAAGCATGTTCTCCACATATATTCAATATTCACCATATCTAGATTATAGTGGGGGCATGTTTTGGAAACATGTTCTCCACATTGGTACTTATATTATTTTTAATATTTATCCATATATAGTGGGGACATGATTTTGAATCATGTTATCAACACTTACACAATTTTACAAATTGAACAAATCACATAGTTATATGATTCAAATTCATAATTTTGGTAGAATTATATACATTGGTACCATTTGTATACATATTTTCAACATAATAAATATCTAAGGTGAATATGATATGAAATGTGCACCTAATATTATAAAATCCAAATCAGTTTCAGATTAAAAACTCTTTTATGGCCTATTGCCACATCATAAATCTTTTCATACTAATACCCCATGGTCTTTTACTAAATTTATTGAGCAAATCTAATGCAGTAGTTGGTTCAATTTTTGGTATGGTTGAGGTGATAAAATAACTTAATATTTCAAAGTTTTTAGGTTAGAATTAATTTTATTATCCACCCTCATTAGGCTATAAGTATCATTGGGTTAAATGGTTGAGCTAATCTTAACTCCTAGGTAGCAACTAACTTTTGATCCAAAGTTGGGGCATGTTGAAATCTCTCTCTCTCTCTCTCTCTCTCTCTCTCTCTCTCTCTCTCTCTCTCTCTCTCTCCCTCTCTCTCTCTCTCTCTCTCTATATATATATATATATATATATATATATATATATATGAACTTTAAATATTTATGAGTATTTTTTTAATCATAGTTTATAACCTTACAATTATACATCTTTTTCAAGTCGTGTTGATAATAGTAAAGGTGGTTAAATTGACACATAGATGTACTCCTAAGCCTTTCTATTTTAATATCAATCTATTTCAACTACTTTCAACCCATATTATATGCACTAATTATATAATGTAACATGATCTTCATTACAATTCAATCACTAGAAAACCACTCAAATTGGACACATGCAAAGTTAATGTGTGTTCTAAACACCCAATTATACATTTATTTCATTTAAAATAGAAATTTTATCACTATATTAATGGGGGGAATGTATATCATATTTATAAATTATATATTACCTCGATATTATTCACTTGGAAAACATAGACCTTGTTTGTTCTTCTTAGTTCTTGACATTTTCCCAGTTCTGTAATTCTCACATCTATTATCTTATGCCCGTTGGCCTATGTATCTTAGTCTAAATAGTATTATGATGATGACTCATTCATTCAATTAAAATGAATCCTTTTTCTAAAAATGAAAATAAGGCACAACATCATGAAGTGCATATGTATATATTCACATAAAGAGCAAGAACTCTTACAAAAAGTGTCATCACAAATATGAGATCCTCCACCATTTGAACCTCCTTTATTGGTTAATACTGAATAAAAATATGGACAAATATTATATTAATATGAAAAATATGATGATACATATTTATATATGACATAAAATAAAATGAAATTTTCAAAATTTGACCCACTAGAGCACATGCCACACAACCTATTTGAACTTACAGGTCCTAATACATATAAACTAAACCCAATTATAGAAAATATAGATAAATTCAAATAAAAAATAATATATGATCATGTAAATTTTTATTATTCCATACATCCCTTATGGTTAAAAGCATCGATTCGATCTCATAAAGGCCAAATTTAAGTACATGTAAATAATGTGGAGTGTTCTCAAAAGGATTTACCCCAAATGCTATAGATGAAAGTGAAACATAATACCACTGATATTATCTTATCTTTGTTACTCAAACAGATAATGATATATTTAAATTATACCACACACATAATAGGTATAATATTACCTTAAAAAGGTTACCAAATTGTAATTAAAATTGAATCATTGGTCATACTAAAAATCAATGTGTGGTATTGAAAAATATAATACAGAAATAGAATAATGAAGGACACATACAAAATGTTACCTTATAGGAAAAATGAAACATACTTATTCTCTTTAAAAAGACAAATATACCTTAAAATGACAAAATTATGACAATTTAACTATTAGGATTAATACTAGTGGGGTATATTTACACCATATTAGGTTTGATCCAACCAAGTAGGATACAACTCATGGGACTAATTTTTTTGCATACTTGGGACATACTATAAATAAAATAATATATTTTCCCTTGAGTCCTAAATACCAAGGATAAATTTACTTACCCATTGCCTATGTCCCACATGTCAAATCTTTAAATATATAGATATAATCACCCAAATGACATTTAAATCTATAAATCAAACAAAGTTGGTTACTTGATTGGAATGCTAAGATATGTACTACAAAAATGTGTGTAAACATTGACCATATGGGTACATAGATTTTCATATAAAACGATGGATAGAATATTTATCCTCCACCATTGACTTCAAATAAATCATTACAAAAAACCATTTAAGTCACCACAAGCCTAGGACTTCAAACCATTAATCCATTGGTCTATAATTTAATATTTTCAATTATCTTAGGTCTTATATTTTTGTTAAGTCACCACATGGTGGCTTATCAAATACTTGAGGCTATTATATCTATATATTTATTGGTTTAATACCTCTATGGTTCTAAGGTTTAGATAAGTCACCACTAGGTTTATCAAAAAATAAAACTTTTTAAAATATTTAGAAAATTTTGAGGAAAGGTCTCAAAATTTTGAGGAAAAGTCTTAAAATATTTAGAGTATTTATGTTCCCAAAATCCTAGGACTTCAAATCCAAGACTAATTATAATGATGAAGTTAAATATTTTGGGTGCTGAGAGGGTGCCATGTAGAATCACTCTAGGTACCCAATCTAAAGACTTAACTGAATGAGGGGCTACCACGTGGTACCCTAATTATGACAACTTTCCCTTAAGCCTTAATTTGATGGGTATCTAACTATCACTAGATTGTAAAAATAAGCCTCCATGTTAATAATAATGTGTTTCATATCATTTGATGGGATTAATTTTGGTAGTTGTCTTTAACATCAAAAGAGTCAAAATATTGTATAAGGTGTTGGTTGATTCAATAGTTAATTTTGGATCTCTTAATAGAGTTCATGGGGATATTATCTTGTTTTAAAATGCTTGGTATAAACTATTAATGGGATATACCCATGTATGAAAGGGCTGATGTTTGAATAGAATAGTTACAAATGTGAATGCCTACATCCTAATGATAAAATATTTAATTGTTTCTTGAATTTTCGTCTAAATTGGTTATGGATTTTCTATTAATGGTATACTTTACTAATGTTATTCCATTCTCATTAGTTCAAAAAGTGATTTATGAATGACATTTATGTTTGGTATTATAGGGTCAATCTTACAATATAAGATGTCAATTTGGATGCATGTCCTCATCATGAAGAACAAACCCACAACTAGAGAATAAATAAGTATAGCATAAAAGGGAGTTTTGGAAAACACCTTGCATATTAACAAATTATATACATAAGTAATATCAAAAGTAGGGTGGGGATGAGAGGTGATAGTTAGAAGATGGAACGATGAATCCCAAGACAATTAGCTAGTGAATTAGATAAGTTTGGATGGGGCCTTAACTGAAGTATGGCACACATATGTTTCTATAAAAAATTAGGCCTTGTCCATCTACCTCCTCCAATTAGTAAGAAATATTTTCAACTATCCCAGTAATGGAATGATCTAGTAGTCAAGGGGTGAATGCCACCTTTGAGTATATATTGTGTTCTAGGCACATTTCTAGGGGCTCTCTCTTTGTGAATTTTAAGAGATACATAGAGAGACTATGCCAATATATTTTTCCACACTTTATTTATTTCTATAATAATTTATCCCTTGCTATTATTTAATCTTGTTCATCTAGATGTGTTTCTTACACTTAGATGATTATATGAATATCATACTCTGTTAATCAAAAGGAAAATATTGTTAATTTAAAGTTTATTTAGAGTGTGTAGTCATTAGTTGTGAATTTTTATGGTATTTATTTCTTTCCTTCTCATAGTTAAAATCACCAAATATTGCATTGTATTTAGTTAGAGTTGTGTTAGGTCTAGCTCAGCTAAAGATTAGTTTTACTAGATTCATTTAGTAGATATTGCCATGTTCATGTGTTTTTAGAAGACATTTTATCTCTCTATCCCTAATATTTTTCACTTTTTTATGATCAAGTTAGTTTAGGATCAATAAAAATATAAATTTAATTATTAATCTTGATTTTATTTTACCATTTAGTTTATCATTATTTGAACATTATTGTATTGATAATTATGGTAAGTTATTAAAGAAATAATTGATTTTTAATTCATATAAATCTATTGAAGTTTGATTTATATTATATGATGAGCTTTGTGAGAATATATAATTGAAGTACCTAGCCTCTCTCTATGAGTATCTTATCCAAAACGAATTTTTAATCAACTTGTTAAAACGTGCCCATTACATGGAAAATGTATGCATCAAACATCTTAATAAAGACTAATATACCAAGATTTGTTACATTTAAACCTTTGGGAGGTATTTTATTCATGGTATCTCCATAATTTTAGGATAGTCAAGGATTAACAACCCCCATATAAGCTGGTGTGTCGATATACCCATCAACATAACTAGTGATAGAAATATGGTGCCAAACCATGATTTGAGTTCACAAACAAGGATTGTACTAAGATATTTATAATAATTTTATCCCATTAATATCATCCTTATTTTAAGATAGAAAATATAATGATAAATACCTAATCAAAACCCACTAGGGATAACTTGGAGCTCTTAGAACTTATTGACCATAATACATAAAAAAAGATAACAAAGGCAAAGGAAAGGCTAAACCCATTTAGTGAAATGGTATTTAATAAATAGTTATTTATTATCCTTTAGTTAAACCATTTTTATTACCATAGTCATTACCAAATTCCAATATGACCTTCCTTGAATGAGGATGTTATTGTCCTATGGTTGTCCCATGCATGGCTCATGATTTATCAAAGAAACTAGACAAGTTCTATCCCAAGTTTATATTTAGCAGCATAAAATGGTATAATAACATATTTAAGCCTTAAAATATGCATTAATTAAAACATAATCTTAAGATGAATATGTTTCTTTTAGGTTTTACCCATAATCTTTAGGAGAAACTGCTTATGATTAGTATTTTGGATTATCCCATGGGTCAATAAATACTTGGAATGATTTAGAAATAATGTCTATGAACCATTTTAGGCTCACCATTGACCCTATAGTATTATATCATCACTTCATATCTTCAAATAGAGAATAAAATGAGCCTATGATCTTGTTTAATGTTCAATTCCAAAAAATACATCATCATTGTAAATATGATTATACTAAAAAAAAGTAACTACCATATAAACCTACCTAAGGGATTTAGACCTTATGATATATATGTTCCTTAGAATAACCCTATAATCCTTTCATAATTGTCTATAGTGTATAATAAATTAATACACATTGAAAAAAAAATGGTCCCACAAGGATATATATTTGGTCCTTTGATTTTATTGGGCCAACCAGGTACCTATAATCAAATCCTAATGATCAACCAATCCATTTAGCAGAATACACTACTAATGAATTTTATTGTAGGGGCTCTATTTACAAGCCCAAATATAGTTTAAAATCAAACTCTAGTGAAATACATGCTCAATATTATACACCATATGCCTCCCAATAATGTGGTTCCAAAATTATAAAATCAATAATTAGCTTGATTACATATAACAACATCATCATTATAGTGAGCACTAGTGGTATGTTGTATCCAACAACACCAAATAGGTAATATCATCCTACTTAAATCCATAAAGACCTAATTATAATACCCAAAATAACTCTCTCATGACTATCCCTATGTTAGTATATGTAAATATGCATGTTAATAACCCTCAACCCTAAGCATCAAGTCAACTTAGACTAACACCAACTCTAAATTTAGCAATTTGAAACAAATGTTTCAAAGACTTTCCAATGACATGATTAACCTATGAAAGATAGGACCTTAGAATTCAAACCAAAATATGAACAACCCACCTCAAGGAAAAAATTTCAATTTCTAATGTCCTAATAGGTAATGGATTTCAAGGCCTAATAATGGAAGCCTATCCAGTCCTCTCAAGAACAATGAAAATTAGATCAAAAATCATAACTCCCATTTTGTGAACTTCATATATCTAGCCTTAAATACTTATTTTCAATTACATAACACAATTGACCACATAGAAAAAAACTACATAGAGTTCATATCTACCTCAAATATTTCCAAAATAATATGGACAACATGAAAATTATGCCTAACATTGATGAAAGTCATAACCAATATGAAGGGAACCCAAATACAACACTAACATTAAAAACTTGTGAATATATATTTGAGGCAAAAATTAACCAAAGAAAAACCTAGAATAAGTCTAGACCTTTAGGCAATTCAAGAGAGGGAAGAATTATCAGCTAAGGAGTAAATCAACCAAATCTTTGATCACTTCTACCCCTATGAGTAATACATAGGTCCAACTATATGTAAGTTTGAGTAATAATCCTCCTCCACCTAAAGGACCTCCCACTTCTTATTAGCTCTTATGCTATATATACCCCAGATAATAAACAACCAGAGAAGTCAAGACTTTGTTATGATAGTTTTGAGGATCTTAAGAAAACCAAAGATAATATAACTATGTTTGAGTTTATACAACTCTCTAATCAAAAGGAGTTAATTTTGAAATAATTTTATTATAGTAAATGGAAAGAATATACTAATATCTTTGATGTACATATTTCCCTCTATAAATAAAGCACTGAGACTAATCCATTTCTATTGTCAATTAGGATATTTTGTAAAAACATATATAATTTATTGTTGATTTAGGTGCCTTTGGGAAAGTAATTTTGTATTATATTTTACAACAATTGGGATTTACACCTGTGAAAACAAATTGAAAAGATTTCTAACTAGACAAGATAGAGATTAAGGTAGTGCATGAGTTGAACCACATACACATTTAATTAGCCTCAAAAACATGAATTTGATAATCTATTGATATTCAAGTAATGGATATGCTAGATGCTTATGTCATGTTGTTGAGTTGGGACTAGTCAAGGAAGATAAATGGTTAGATGGAAACTAATTTCAACCACATGTGGATACCAAGGCATCACATTCCCAACCAAATTAGAATAGATCAAGAGCCTAAAATGGCTCATATGATAACTCAATACAATAAAGAAAATGGGATATTTTATGAGGATTATGAAATGTGATTGTGTATATTAAATAAATAAGAGATCCCACACAAAACCCTATCTATAAACATTATTGGTGTATACCAATGTCCAGAAGTGGAATAATTAAACCTACTCGATGAAGAGGATTTCTATGAAGCTCCTAAATTAGTGTCATTCTTAGATGCAGTCCTGGCATAAAAAAGTGTAGAGCCTAAAAATTTGATTATAAATGAAGAAATTTAATGATATTTCGGAGTAAAAAACACAAATTATAATTAGACATTTTATCCTCTCATGGGAAAATTACCCACATGATCTCCATCAACATGACCTATAAAGGAAGTTATCTTTTGTGCATTAAAACATGAAAACTTGAAGTTGAGCAGTCCTAGTGCAGGGGAAGAATCCATCTCATATTCTTCAAATAAGATGAAATTAAATTTTGATACCCCTAAACCTACTCCCTACATATAAATTCCAACTAAAAATTAGAATTTCTATGCAATCATAGATGATCAAGTAAACCAATAGGTAAACATTAAAGTAATGTTTCCTTTAAAAATACCACTGACATACTTTAGTGTAGTAAAATTACACTTGTGGATATTTAAATTTGATTGTTCTAAGTCTAAAAGTATATGTGGTACTATATTTGAGTTGATCAATCCAATAATAGAATATTATCTATCCACCTACCACCTTAAGTTTGCTTGTACAAATAATATGGATGGGTAAAAAACATTGGTTCATGGAATCATGTTCACCCTCAGTAAAAAAATAAATAAGATTAGAGTGTTTAGTGATTCTAAATTGGTGGTTAGACAAGTGATTAGCCATTACTCATGTAATGATAGATGCTTGTCTAGATATCATATAAGAATCTGGAACCTAATCAAATACTTTGATTCCTTTGGCATCCAAACTTTACCTAGACAAAAAAATTATATAGTCAATGCATTGTTCACTAATTCAAGTAATTTAAAGCCAATTTCCCATTTGAGAAGGAGAATATTCTTAGTAGAGACATTATTTACTCAGTTAATTCCATATAATATTAATAATTTCCAAGTTTTTAATGATAACCAACATATACTAAAATTCATCACCAACATTGAAGTATTGGTAGATAAAATAGTTGAGGATGTCAAAAATACTTTAAATTAGATAAATATTGGACTGTGAATATTAAAATAAATAGTTTACCTAAGGGAATGGTATCATTAGGTAAATTATTTGAAGTGGAATATTAGATGGATAAAGATAGGCATAACCTTGTCAAAGGTATGCAACATAAGTACTGTAACCTATGTAATGCAAGTAACTTGAAGAGTGTGATTTTAGGCACCACCTACACCCCATAAGAGAAACACGATTTTGAAAAAATCCTCAAGCATTTCATAGATGTGATAACATGGAGATATAAAGATCTCAATATGATAAACACATCTATCTTAATACACACTATCCCCCCAAGAGTAGAGTTAAGCTCTTTAAGAAAAGATAAAGGCTTTTCAATATGCTATTAAATCCCATGATTTTTTAAGAAGTACAAAAAATAATTGAGGCAAGGATCATATTCTTGGTAACATACTCTATATGGGTTTTGAACCTAGTGTAAATGAGGAAAATGTGTGAGGAAATCAGAATGTGTGTTAATTAATAAAATTCAAACAAATCTTCTAAAAATGATAAATACTCCTTGCCTTCATTATATGAAGTGTTAAAGATCATGAATAGTGCCTAAATGATGTCATTACTTGATGGGTATTCAAGGTAAAATCAATTGGTATTAAATTGTGAAAATTGTTATAAAATCAGATAAAGTGGAGATAATCTTGAAAATCCCATAGCCTAGCACTAATAAAGAACTAAAGAGACATTCTGGCAAAGTCAACTTCATAAGGAAGTTTATCTCACTTTTTGTTGAAATAAGTATACCACTCAATAAGATGATGAATAAGGATGCCAATATCAACTAGACTACTGAATCATAAATATATTTTGACTAGATCAAATATATCATTGTAAACAAACTACTACACATAAGTCCATATTACACACAACTCTTCTACCTTATTCATTTGACTTAGAAATTTTGAGTGTTATTGTGTTGACATATAACTAAGAAGTAGAATATGAAAGGGTAATATCATTCATGAGCAACCCACTTAATAACTATGAACTCATATATTCCATGATCGATAAACAAGCCTTTGCTTTAATCAAGGTTTTTAAAAAGTTTAGACATTACATTATTCATAGAAAATTATTTGTTGTGGTACCTAATCCTGCCATGAAGGCCATGACAATGCAAAATGAATTGGGAGAGAGTCATGGTAAATGGATGACAATACTCCAAAAGTTTGACCTAGAGCTGAAATCAATGTAAATTTTTCAAAGTCAAGTGATCTATAGAACCATGGTTGATGTGGATCCCCAAATCATTTGTTAATAGTAATCGATGTGAGACAACACTGATGATGATTAGTACATAGTCAATTATTTGTAGAATAATTGGTGTCTTTCACACGTAAATTATACATAATGAAGAGTGATATGGCTAAGAAGTATCCATTTCATGATTAAATCTTATGCTCTCTACAAAATAAGCTATGAAATAATATACTTGAGATGATTGAATAAAGGAGAAGTAGTGGAGCCAATAATAAATTTCCATGGGAAGTATAGAACTAGACATGGTTCAGGAAGTACTAGAACTCATCAAATATTATGGGAAAGGATATATATCCCACATATTTTTAAAGATGTGCATCTACATGTTTGAATTTTACACCCTTGCCAAGTCATTGCACACCTTAAAATCACCCTAACTATGCCATTATTGCCGATCATTAAAGCTCAACCATTTACAACATGGGGACTAGAATTTGTGGGAGCCATTAATTCCAATTCTTATATAAGACATAATTTCATTGTCATAGTGACATATTATTTTATGTATTGGGATAAATATCAACCTTTCAGGAGTTACATCATTATTGTAATAATTCAATTCTTGGAGGAACACATTACCACAAGGTTTGGCATGCCCACCATGTTGGTATGTGATAATGGCCCCAATTTCTCCTCAAAATTAATTTCATGGAATTAAAAGAATTAGGTAACCCTTAAATTTTATTCACATTATTATCTATAAGGCAATGGGTTAACTTAATCAACAAACAATAATTTATTAAATATAATTAAGAAATTCTTAGAGTAAAACATAAGGGATTATCATAATGTGCTATAATTCACTTTAAGGTCTGATTGAAATGGGATCAATTCTATTATTGGAACTTATCCCAAACATCTATTATATGGCCAAGATCTTATTTTCCTATTCAATTTAAAGATACCCACCTTGATGTTCATAAAAAATTACTTAGAAACTGATGATCGAATAGAAACCCACCTCTTAAACCTCATGCAACTAGAATAAAAATGAGAAATAAATTTGTTGCATTCTAGTAAGAATTAAGAGGTTTTAAACCATTGGTTTGAAAAATGAAAAAAAGTGAAGGAATTAAATATCTTTCATCTAGTCATCTTATGGGACAAGGCTCATGAAAATAAGGGCCTGTAAGGAAAATTTTGATGATTTAGAGCTCAATCCCTACTAAATCTCTGAAATCATGGGTAAGAACACTTTCTACCTAAGGTGATTTACTAGTGAGGATATCCCATTTCATGTCAGTGAATAATTCCTCAAACATTGCTTCTAGTCTTGAGTGGATTGAAATACCATATAAATAAATACTCTTTCACTTTTCTTTTCTTTCAAGTTCTTTGTTTTAGTCTAGGTTTGTTTTTTTTGTTGTCTTTTCTTCGCTTGGTTCATCCTCATCATGTCCCCTTTTGATATGAACATATTTTTTTCACCTGAGGGTTCCCCTACTTCATTAATAAATGTTTTATGATGGCTTGTTTATGAGTGACATCATTGGCATTCCTAGGCATACAAATATTGAAAATCTTATTCATATATTTCATGACTTGTTTCATTTTCCTTGTATGGTTACAATATCAAAGGCATTTGATTTTTAAAGAAACATACAATAAAGGTTACATTTATTATTTCAAATATCATCAAATGCACATTACATAAAATAAAGTGAAATGTAGGTCCATTTTTTTAGTTTTATTTTTATTAACTACACACTGATTATCACATAATCCATGGATTGGTCTCTAAACCTAAATGGATAAGTTAAAGTAAAACCTCATTTCAAAATAATTGATCTAAAGTGTCAAATATACACTTTCTCCTTGAAAGGTTGATCTTGGAAACCTCTACCATAGGCTTTATTTCATGGTTAAAAATGCAACAAAGCATCAAAAAGGGACCAAAGGTATCTCTATCATGGTTATAATTGCCTAGATGGTATAAGAGTAATGCCCATGCCATTTCCCCCCTTCAGAATTTTTTTAATATCCTTTCTCCATCAATAGTGCCCATTAGTTAGGAAAATTTTATTTATATTGTGTGTTGGCAAAATAATTGAATCCATCACATAAATTCACCTAATGATGTCTTTAAGAAAAATTGAAGTTTAATATGCCATGTGTTAGAGTGATTTTTTTTGCCTCCATATTTTGACTTCATTTTTGGAGGTTACTTACAACTAATTTTTGCATTAAGATTATATATTATTGAGATAATCATAAATATATCCCAAAATGAGTCATCATTTGTTGTTGCTCATGCAAAATGCCCCATTTGTATACTAGAATTGGGGACCTTATTTTTATTGCCTAATCATATTATTTATAAATTTGGCCAGAAGAAAACTTTTCAACTCTAAGAGTTTATTTGAAAAGAGAACCATTAAATTAATAGTAATGACTTATCTTCTATTTTGCTTCATTTTATATTCTGAGTGGGTCATTTTTTTCCCTGTTAGGCTAAGCTTGATTTTTACTAAATCACACCAAGATGTCTGAGTTGGGTTCTCTTGAGTTTTTTAAGTTGAGCCCATCAAGATCAAATATTGATTAAACCTTGATCCTTTTAAATTTGAGTTGAAGCATTATAAATTCATAGTTTTTTTTCCTTAACCATTCTCTTAATTTTATAATAAGCCTTATGTTCTTAGATTTCTCAAGTCCTTCCACGTGTCATGCTCAAATTAATTTGTAGTTTTGGGCTAATTTTTTTCTTAAGTCTAAAACATTTCCCAAAAAGTTTTTAAGTATTTTAAAATGTTATAACTTCTAATAATCCACCATGTGGTTACTTCATAGAATATCATAACTACATATGGATTAAACCAATAAACTTAATGATCTAATATACTCAAGGCCTTAATTCTTGATTCCTCAACAAGCTACCATATGATGACTTCATGGAAGTTTGGGACCTAAAACGATTAGAAGGACTAAATGACGGCCTACTAGCCTAATGGTTCTAAAGCCTTGAGGCCCAAATAAACATCCCCATGGTGAATTATTGGAATATTAAGAATTTAGATCCAATAATAAATATAATGACCAAGTTGAAGACCTGGGGCACTAAGAGGATGACTCATTGATAACTCTAGATCTATATGCCAAAGACATGGCTAAATGAGGGGTTAATGAATGACACACTAATGATTTACACATTTTATCCTAAATTTGAAGAGATTCTTCCCATCACTAGAATGTAAACATTTAGCCTCATGAATAATAAGAATGTCATGTGTGGAATTTGATAGGCTTAATTTTGATGACCATACCAAATATTAAAATATTCAAAATATTGAGGAAGTTGTTGGCTTATTCAATAATGAATTTACAATCACTTAATGGGATTCATAGGGACTTTGTATAGTTTATAAATGCTCGGTGTGAAATATCAATATGATTTTCCATGTATGGAAGGGTCAATGTGTTATGCCTAATTTTCACACCCCTAATTTTTCAAAAATAATATGCTATTATTCATACTCTACCATAATGATGATCTAGTCATAAGACCTAAAATTGCAATCAGGGACCCAAAGTCAATTAGTGTTATTTATGAATAATAATGATTTTGATTTAATAATTTGGTAATTATTATATTTATTAATTCATATTTGCATTATAGTGGTTTTTAAAATCATTTGTAGATCAATGAATAAAATACACATATATAGTTATCATTATGGATATTTTTGATCAGTTATATTACTTTTTAGTCAAGATCAAATTATAATTCAAAATTTTTAGTTTGAGATCTTTTGATGGTTGAAATAATTATATAATAATATGATGTTTCAGATATGCATAGATTTTCAATTGAACATGATATGAATTTTAAATCAGTCGACACTATGAATAGTTTATGATGACTATTCTGATATTTATATTATTATGACAATGTGGTATCAGACAGTTTAATATAAAAATTTATTATAATGGAAATGCTATCAGTCCATTTTCAAATTGTGAGAATACAGATGAACCAAACATTTATTTTGTAGTTTAATAAACAATGCCATTTCATTTTGAAAGATAACTATAATAATTTTACAGAGGGATCACTTTCATTTCTTATGATATGATGGAATTTTGAAATTATTGATGTATTGGAGTTAGTTTCATTTAAATATCAAATGATCTTAAGGCTCTAAGTGATTAATCCTAAGTTCAATTTTAATGAAAGTTCCTAAATCAATGTTGCCTAGCTTAAGTTATAAAAAAATACAAATTCACATATTATAAGGAGCCTAACCTATGAATATCTATCCTAAGGTCTTGAAATGATAGTAATCATAACTATCAAAACATGGTGGTTTTCAATGTTTTCAACCTAAGTCTTTGGGATGGGTTTTGAAGGCATGAGGATTCATTAGAATGAAATTTGAATTTTCTAAGTCAAAGTATATATATATATATATATACATACATATATATATATATATATATATATATATACACATATATATATATATATACATATATATATATATATATATATACATATATATATATATATATATATATATATATATATATATATATATATATATATATACATACATATACATATATATATATACATATATATACATATATATATATATATATATATATATATATATATATATATATATATATACATATATATATACATATATATAAATATATATATATATATACATATATATAAATATATATATATATATATATATATATATATATATATATATATATATATATATATATATACACACATATATATACATACATACATATATATATATATATATATATATATACACACACACACATACACACACACACACACACACACACACACACACACACACACACACACATTTGTGTGTGTGTGTGTGTGTGATCCAAAAGGCAAATATTGAATTAGATTTTGAGGCATATTTTATGACAAGTTGGTATTGCCTATTGGATGGTGAATTAGCATTGAGTTTGCATGTAACATTGTAAGGTAATTTAATGAAGGTAATATTAGAATATGTTTCAATATATAAAAAGATATGGAGTTAAGAGTGAGTTAATGTGAAGTGTACATGCCTTAAATGGTGAAAGTTGGTAAGCAATTTAGTAGGTAGTTTAATCATTTCTCAAATTGACAGATTTGTTAATCCATTAGAAGAATGTTAAATTTAATATTAGTTGATGGGCTAATATGAATAGATCATGAATGCATGGTAGTTAGATGGGAGATTGCATTACAAATAGTTTTATTTCTTCATTATTTTGGTCATTCTTGAGGATTGTTTGTAGAAGGGAGACTTTATCATTTTGATTTGCAGAAGATATTTTGGGTAGAAAAGATACAAGGAAATACATCCAGGTATGATTTGAATAGATAGAATAATTAATAAGAAAGTTTATTGTATATTTTTAAGAAGTTTTTTATTACATGGAATGAAAATAGATGTTGTTCTACATGTGTTAAAATTTTGAGAAATAATTTTTTACATAAAGAATTTAAAAGGTTGTATAATGATTACAGTTTCTATCAATTCAATATATTGATTATTTTAGTCAAAATTGGTTTTAGTTTTTGATGCATTTTAGCAGTTTCTGAAACATGTGTTGGTTTATGGTTCGAGTTGGATATTTGAGAATATATAAATTTTTATTGTTGAGTATACCTTTAGTTTTGGATTTCTTTGAGAATATTGCAATGTTGTTTGAACATGTTTATAGTTTCAAAATGTTATTGAGGCATCAATTTTATAAATACACCCTACATGCATATTCTATAAATCTTTAAATGCATAAGTATTAGTGCTAATTTGAAAGAAGCCTTGTGTGTCATGATTTGTAAATATGTTGTGCTAAGATTAAGGAGATTTTCTTAAATGGATGTTCAATTTTGACTTTCTGTGAATAAAATAGAGCCATGCATGTTGTTATAGTTTGAAAAGTTCTTTGAGACTTTGAGTTATTTTTTTGAATATATATCTACATATTTCTTGTATGAATATTTTAAGGTTTTTTATGTTCACCATTTCATAAGAAAGTGGTTTCATGAGTATTAGAAAATGCAAATTCATTTTTCAAGTGAAGCATTCTAAAGTCTCATATATTTGTGGTTTTTGAAGTAAAAATATTGCATGGATAAGTTTTTGAAGTATGAAATTTTGGAGAGTTTCACATGTTTAAAATATTATTGGTTTGATAATCTTTTGTTTGGTAATGAAGATTAATATATTTAAAGTTCTTTGTAAAAACAAAATATACTTAAATATTTGGAAAGCTTTGAAGGATTTAGTTTTAAAAATATGTGCAATTTTGGTCTAATAAGGATATATATGTGAGTTTATATTCATAGTGAAATTAAAATTAAAAGGAATATGGCAAAATTTGTGGAACAAAATTATGAAGATTTTAATTTTATTTAACTGTTATTATTTTTTTGGTTATTTACAATGTTGAATAATAATAGTAAATGGGAGTTTATCAATGGTTTTTATTTAATCTTGATAATTTGTTGGTTTTCCTTATGTTGTTCAAAATTTGTAAAATGATCACCTATATAGATTTTTGTGGTGTTAAATTTGATGGCCAAATGACCGTCACCACAAACTAGAAATTATGTAGTTTGATGGTCATTTGAACATCAAATTTAAGTTAGCTAGAAAACATGTTAAAATTATTATTTATTGAAAAATTAAAGTTATTTAATGGATATTTTTGGTTTATATTTCACTTGATATACTTAAAATATTTTTACTATCAAGGTATTTAAAAAAAATAATTTGTTTTCAAAAGTATCATATTGCACATGGAATAATTTTAGAGATTTGACATATTGTTTGGTAGTGAATTGATTATATAAACAACACACACACACACACACACACACACACACACACACACACACACACACACACACACACACACACACTATTGAGTAAATTAAAATTCAAAATGGAATTAATGTAAAGATGAGTTTCATTTAATATGATATGTTACTTGATTATTAATTATTTAATTAATTGTCTAAATATTTCTAGTTGACGAAAAAGGTCCTCACCCATTAATAATACTTGGTATAAATTCAAATATTTGATCTCTTAAGACTTTTTAAAGTCTAAAATAATTTTAATTTATAACCACCAAATTAATTAATTTTTAAAGTTGACAAATAACTACCTAAAGTTAGTTAAAACTTCTTTTTCAACAAACTTGAGAGGTTTAAAATGAGATTATGGATTCATTTTGAAAGGGAGAAACAACATAGTTACTAAAAACTTATACATTAATGAAGTCAATCATTAATCTCTTTCATTTTTATGAAATTTCTCTGAGATAGCATGATTTTTGTAGATAGATGAATGGTAATTTATCTGACAATTGAGTATATTTCTTAGACAATGTAGGTATACCCAGTTTTATATTGTCATTTATAATTGATTATATAAATATTTTCAAGTTTAATATCTTTTGATAATTACAAATTTCAATCCTATGTGTAGAATCCAAGTATTCATCATGAATAATGATGAAAAAATCACTTTTTGTGATAGATTATTGATCTAATTGATTGTAAAAGTTATATTTTGAAGATATTTTATATGAAAGATGTTGATTTATCAAATAAAATCTATCTATTCTACTAAGATGACTCTTATTTATTAAGACTCACATAATTTTATATTTTATAATGTATTTTATTTATTTGAGTTTGTTTTCTAGTTTAATTTTTGTTAACATTAGTTTAATTTCTTCGATAATTTCTATTTAATTCTGATTTCTTTCTTTATGTTAGTCTTAGTTAATTTTATTTTCTTTGTTTATATTAGATTTATTTATTTTATTTTATTAGTGGTTAGTTTTGTTTTCTATTATTAGTATTTGTTAGTTGTTTAGAGTTTGTCTACCTTCTTAGTTGTCAATGATTACTTTCGTCATTGAGTTGTGTGCATGAACATAAAATACATGTTTTAGCAATCTAATTGTATATCCTTCAAGAGATTTTATAATTCATAGACTTTAATCTATTAGATAGGTCAGATGATTGTTTATATTAGACTTGAGATTGAATTATATAATATTGAAAGAATGACTAGCTTCTTGGATCGAAGCATTGTTTATGAGTAACTTATTTTTATATAATTAATTTTTATGTTGTGCTTGATCAACTTAGTGAATGTTGTACACTTTATTTAGATTTATTATTAACATAGTAAATTTATAAAACATTAAAAGACCTTGCTCACATTTCTTAGGACTGATTTTCAGCTATAGGCCCCTTACAATTAAAATGGTATGATTCCACCTTGACCTTCATGATAGGTGAACAAGTTGATTCATTGGCCTGGAATTTTTCACTATGAACATAGTGTATGATTAAAATAGTGACTAATTATAATGTCTATAGTTTAATGATATAATATTTTGTTGTTTCTTGCATTTTAATATAAATTGGCTATGGATTTTCTATGAGTAGTCAACTCAAATAATGTTTTTTCCTTGTTATTCATTTAAAAGGATATTTATGGCTGAATTTTATATTTGGTCTTGAAATGCCAATATTCCAATCGAAGATATCAATTTGGATGCATGTACTCATGATAAGGACTAAACTAAAATATAGCACATAATGAAGTATAAGACAAAAGGGAGGTTGGGAAAACCCATTACACATTAACAAAGTAGATAAATGACATAGTTCTGAAGTAATAATGGGATGACAAGTGATATTTAGAAGATGGAATGTTGAATCACAAGGTAGACATCCAATGAATTATAGAATTTTGGTTTTAGCCTTAACTAATTTATAGGCACACCTCAATTTTTTTTAAAAAATTAGGCCTCATCCAACCACCTCCTCCAATTAGAAATAAATATTTGCATCTACACTAGTAGTGGGCTAAGCTAATAGTTGAGGGGGGATTAACACCCTTCATGTATATATAACTATTTGAGATCCTTTCTATGGGTTGGCTCTTTGCAAATTTTAAGAGAGACTACATCCATATATTTTTATGCTTTATTGATTTCTAGAATAATTTTTCCCTTGATCCTCTTTTAGTCTTGTTGTTTTACATGATTTTATTTCACTTAGATGATTTTATGAATCCAGTGATCTATTTTTTAATTATTGGTAAACAATTTTGATCTAGAGATATGAATAAAAAATGAGGGTGTTGACAGGTCCAAAAACTTTATATAATGAAAAATATAATATATAACAATAAATGATCATGAGAAATATCTCTACAAGAGGAAAGCATGAAACAAATAAAGGAATCTCGAAATATCAAAAAACATATAGCCTTAAGTGGTTTTTATAGAGTCCTATAAACCTAAAATGCTTTGAGAAGGGAATGTAAGATTGAAAAGTGAAACAATAGTGAGAAGGGAATGTAAGATTTCAAATTGAAACAACAATTGAATCACAAATATTAAACCATAATAGTATAAAGAAGGAACAAACTAAATGTAAAACTCAATTGAAACCAATTTAAAAAGGGTTTTTATTGGTTCCCTTAACTAAGAGTAGATCATAAGAAGATATGACTCAAATAAATAATATATAATTACCCAATGGAATTCTAAGGCAAGCATCCTTACATGCCTACCATTGAAACATATTTGGTCTTAAAACAATTTCATCCTTGAATATTTTGGCCTCTAGGACACCAATAAGAATAATAGGGGAAGTCATGCCATGTCCTCAAAAGCCTCAAGAACCTCTAGAAAACTCATATCCACATAGATATACAAATGAAATGCTAATAAGGGAAAATAAAATAGAACAAAAACATTAATATTACCCACCAAAAGATATGTCTTAGATTATCTTGCGTGACCAACATATAACTGGTCAAGTAAAAAAGCCTCACAAGTTCATTGATAAGAACCCAACTGAGCTTCATAGACATCGATATCATAGGGTTTCACACAATGCTTCATATAAGATATACTTATAGATATTATATTGTTTTAGAAGATCAAGGATGAAAATATTCCATATGTGTTTCTCAATTGGTCAACAAGGTTATATCCTTTGATCATAAGATTCATCTTATGAGGCATATTTTATATATTAACAGGTGGCATATTATATTGAAAACCTTTACCTTTTCAAGTAGCGATATCATGAAATGCATAATATAATACAATCTATGGGTGAATAATGGTTATAAATGGCATTTATCACTCGAATAAGTTGTTGATGCAGTGGATTGCACCCTTGGCAGGATGCCTAGCTCTTGCCTTCCACACGTCAAAATAAAAAATCCCCTCTCACCTGTGGG
Organism: Torreya grandis; assembly: GCA_037957365.1. Lineage (NCBI taxonomy): Eukaryota > Viridiplantae > Streptophyta > Pinopsida > Cupressales > Taxaceae > Torreya > Torreya grandis. Next base: position 182,487 of record JARHVA010006967.1, on the reverse strand, counting down.
ACTGGTGAAGCTGGAGGGGAGAGTCTCTAGATAAGGGCTAGCTCCCTTTGATGCATCTGAGTTATTATAATACGTGTTAATACACACACACACACATAATGGGGGGGGATGAAAAGGGAGAAGGATTAGAAGAAAACAAAACTTACTATAAAGGGGCTATAGACCAAAATGATTGGACCTACTCACACTCACACTCTGAAACATAAAAACACATACGTACACTCAAACTGGTAAAAAGACCAAGCTGCAAGAAGCTTAATAGGGAGGCTTTAATGGAACACATAGAAATTGGGGACTCACCATAGGTGCTATAGAAAAGGCACATTGTATAGTAGCTTCTTCTATCTCTATGCTTCCAGGTACAACTCTTCTTGTCACCTGCAAGAATGGCACCTTATAAATACCAGGTGAGTTGGTGTTAGCCCTATGAAAGCATTAGGAAGCAATGACTAAACACAAAAATAACACTTAGACACACATAGATATCTAATCAGAATAGAGGTAAAAATGCATTTTATTGATTCTAGGTGAAAATTTGCTAGGGCTTTGCCTTACAAATGTGAAAGATATCTTTTCCAAATGACAAGTCTACAATATATAGAGGAAGAAAGGAGGCCTTTTTGCACCCTTTGTACAAATGACCCATGTGCATTTTGATCATTGAGAAGAGCAAGCCACTTAAACATCATATGAAAAATTATGGGCTGCACCATTTGTCTACAAACAAGACCACTCCTTCAAGGTGATTACATGGCTTGTCTACTCATTAATACAAAATGAAGAAATCAGGTCACGCCGTTAGCTATTTTCACCTCTTGATGATTAATTTGTAGACAATGTATCACCTATTAGAGTAACTACTTGAGTCGATGCCTTCTTTCACCACTTGGACTGCTTTGTCTATTTCTGCACTTGGTCCTTCTTCTGCCTTTAAGCCTTTGAATTCCTTTAGGTTCACACTTAAGTTTGTGAAGATCAAAAACTACTTCACTTCCACAAATTTTACGTCCTCGGGTCCGTCATTCTTCTTGACAATTTATTCATTCTTTCCCACTTGCCTTGGCGATTTTCCATTGATTCCAATAAGTGACACATGGCATATTCCACTACTAAAATAGGTAGTACACATGGCAGTGTCCACTAAATTTATAGAAGCTTCAAACACCTTTGGAGAGTTCTAAAAAAAAGGATGCGTGGTAGCTTCTAATCTATTTAGCAGTTCATTGGGGCCGACCACAGTGCTCATAAGACAAAAGGGAGAGATGGTGGGTGTTGACACTTGTCAGCTTCCACCAAGCTTTATAGGGGATACATGGCACATTCTACTTCTTTTAGAGAAAACATGTCAAAGCCTTTCATGGTTGCCACTTGGCACTTTCCATGCTTTGGCTCCTTTGGCCCTCGAGGGTTACCTCTTGGCGGGTCGCTGGCTCCTTGGGCTATTTGTTGGCACTCAAACATATATTTCTCTATCATAAAAATGATGTTTATAGACCCGTCACTATTAAAAAACAATGGCTAATCTATCTCCTTGAAGTTGATAGTTTCCAGGATGTCACCGTCCTTGGCAAATTCCTTTGGGCCTTTTCCTCTGATTTGCCCTTTTATTTTGAACCCTCCCAAAGGGGAAGTATCCCTTTGGCTATGGAAAAATTCCCTTCATTTGGTAGCTGAGAGTCCCCCGCAAGGGCACTTACCCTTCAGGGTCCTTCGGTGGCCTTTGTCTCTTCGGCCTTTTCTATGGGCTTTTTTTACAAGGTTTTTCCTTTAGACAAAATGTCTACAAGAATTGCCCTTTGAAAAGTGCCCTTCAAGATTGTTGTGATTAACCCTTCCAAAGGGTTATTTTGTCAACTAAGTGTCCTCTACAAAGTCACTTGTCCTTTAAGAGGCTCCCTTGAACTCTTTGGTTGAAATGAAAGCATTGAACCAACCATTGAACCTATTGATTGAACTGGTTCAATGGTTCAAATAGTTGTTGAACTAAGGCATTAAACCATTTGATTAAACTTTGTGTTAAACTTTGCCAATGAGCCAAGGTGTTGAATTGAAGCATTGAACCAAGCTATTGAACCAAACCATTGAACCAAGGCATTGAACTAAAGCATTGAACCAAGGCATTGAACCAAGCTATTGAACCAAGACATTAAACCAAACCATTGAATTGACTAAGTGAACCGAGTGATTGAACCATCTGATTAAACTAAAGCATTGAACCAAGGCATTGAACCAAGCTAATGAAACATTTGATTAAACTAAAGTGATGAAATTTATCAATTAAACAAAGGCTTTGAACCGAAGTGATGAACTTTGCTGATTAAACCAAGGCTTTAAACTGAAGTATTGAACCAAGCCATTGGACCAAGTTGTTGAACTAAGCTGTTAAACTGATTGAGTGAACTGAGTGATTAAACCATATGATTGAATCGAAGCACTGAACCAAGCTAATGAACCATTTGATTGAATCAAAGTAATGAACTTTGGTGATTGAACCAAGGCTTTAAATTGAAGTGATGAACTTTTCCAATTGAACCAAGGCTTTGAATCGAAGTGATGAATTTTGACAATTAAACCAAGGCTTTGAACCAAAGTGTTGAACTAAGGCATTGAACCAAGACATTGAACCAATTAAATGGCTAAATGGTTGAAAGATGCTAACCTTCCTTGTGAATTTTTTGATAAGGGTCTGAAGAAGCTTTACAAAACCTTGCACTCTTTAAACTAGTTCTTCATGTGCCTAAAAACTACACCTACAGAGTTTGTAGAAGTCCCTGTGAAGTTTGTAAAAAACCTATAGAGTCCTTAGAAATAGACCTGCAGAGTCCATACAAACTTCACTATTGAGTCCATAGAAATCCAAGCTCTATAGAGTCCATAGAAATGGACCTGCAGAGTCCGTAGAAAACCCGCAGAGTCTGTAGAAATTTTCAAGACTCATGCAAAATCAAAAGTACTGACTCAAAATAGCATGAAAAGAAGGGGACCAATTTTTTTGGCCTGTTGGGCCAAAAATGGTCAACAAATTGGTGACTCCTAGGGGAACCATGCCTGTTATGCTTAGAGACTAGTTGCCTTTATGTCCGTTAGGCACGAAGTCAGATGTAGCTTTAAAGAAAGGTTAACAATAACCTTAAAAGATCCAAGAATCAAACATGAATATTTTTACCCCAGACATAAGGGAAATCACACACAAGAATAGAAACACTACTTGTGTAAATTGCACTTAGGGAAAGTAGGAAAGAAAACTAAAAATGAAACTACTATGTACAACTAACCAAGTATATTTGCTTCCCTCCTAGATCAAAGGGAAAATTTATTAAGTTCCCTCCTTGGTTGGGAAACTTATGGTGCCAGACAAGTGGCTAAATGAAGTGGAAACTTGGTGACCTGCTCCTCTTGCCTACCACCTAGATTGGCTTGTATCTGAGTGGATCAGATTTAAACATGCTTCCAACATATACGTACTCTATTTGTTCTTAGAAGCTTACCTCTTATTGGTTCTTCATGCTGGTGTATCTCATCAAGAAATCAATCATTACTGGCTCATCACCACAAGCCCCTTGATATGCATCATTGATTGACTTGTCCCCTTCTACCTCATGCTCGAGTTCCATGGTATGATCATCCTCCTTGATGACTTAAAAGAAAGTATCTTCAAATTCACCAATCTCTTGAAAGGATAAATCTGAAATATTGTAGCCCCTTTACATACTTATTTGAGTGCCAATGTTGTCTTATCCACCCTTATCTAGCTCATAGCCTCCTTGAAGAATAGTGCAACCTGCCCTAATGACTTTAAAGGAATCATTCAAAACATGAACAAGAGATTGTCCATACTCCTACATGACATCCATGGTGATCTCCTTCTCATTTATACTCATGAAATCTCCCTGATCAGTCATAAACTAAGCATACTCCTCTTCACATGCTTCCTTCAAGATAGGTTCCTCCTTGAGAAGGGGTGAAATGTAAGGCTGACAGATGAACTCATGTGGAAGAGGAGGCAGTCCTTGAGTTAGAATCAAATGATTATCATCATTCCATTTGGCTAGCACTTCATCTATATCAGGTGTGGCCTGATAGCTCTCTTAGAGGTGTGTAGATGAGGTGTGTTCAGAAATAGAATTTGCTATTTGGTCTAAAATGTCCACCACATGTTGGCTGAGGAAACTCGCTTTGGATTCCAACTCTGCAATCTGCCTATCTATATCTTCTTAGAAGAGCCTTTCCTAGAGGTCACAATCATCATCAAGAGTAGGAGTAGCCTCATCCTCTTCAAGGTTTTGAGCAAAACCTTTCTCCTCCTCTTCTTTCCTGCCCCAAGATTCCACTGTTTGCTTCCAACTCATGACCTTGGGATTGGAATTTTCCCCTGGTGAACAAGGAGTAACTTTATCCTCTTCAGGGTCTTGGGCTAGTTCATGATGTTCCTTCTTCCACCTTAGAATTTGGAGATCATGTTGAAAGACTTGAGGAGGTTGGGGAAGATTTGAGAGGGTCTACTCATGTATAGGAAGAGGTGTCTGAAAAGAGGCCTGCTGGAAAGCTAGGCACATAGGATTAAGGGAAGGATCGATTGATGAATTGGACGAGCTAGAATGAGCAAGTGCCATCTGATAGAAATGATTTAGCACACAAGAGAGGGATTTCTCTAGAATAGGAGGGGGCACATAAGGCTCATTAAAATTAGGTTGGGAAAAGGAAGCAGGGGATCCCTTTAAAACCTCATGAGAAAATGGGGGCAGACCTTGGGTCAAAATCACTTGATTTTCATCTCTCCAATTTACCAACACTTCATCAATATTGAAACTATCTTGTGGATTGGTAGAAGGGGTATCTTTTGGAGTCAAATCCTCTACAAGGTCTGAATGCTCCATCTCTCTTTCTCTATGTAGTCTCATCTTAGCCTCTAATTCCTTAATCTACTTAGCTAGATTATCCTGAAAGAGTCTTTCTTGGAGCTCATAAAAATCATCATAAATATGAGGAGTGCATGAAGGTTGCCATGAAATACAAGAAGCTTCCTGAGGAAGGGTGGGAGGGACTTGATAAGGATTAACCTTATTTTGTACCTCACATTCTTGGATAATGTCTTTCTCCTCCTTGATGTTCCATGACTCAATCACTTTATTCCAGCTCAAGATATTAGGACTAGGCATCTCCTTTTGGGGTGATGGCACCACAATGTGAGAGGGTAGTGAGGGTTTGGATTCCACTTCCATTGATACAAAAATATACTACTACATTTGAATATTTGCTAATTCAATTTGTGTATCAAGATTAGCCTGAAACACAAGATTTACTATTTTGGAACTTTCCTCAACATGATTGGGGAAAGGACTTTGACAGGCTTGACTTAACTCATAAGTAGGGGCTGTGTATGACTGATATGATACTTGGGGTAGTGGGTATGTAGGTTGATAGACTTGGTAAGGTAAGGCTACCTCTCATGAATACTCAACTTCTCTTCCAAAGATGCAATCAAACCACTCACATCCAACATCTCACTTGTAAGCCTATGCCAATTGGCTCTTTCAATGGGAACCCATTCACCCTTAACTAGATCTAGTACATTTCTCACTTGATGGATGACATGATCAAGGATTTCTTGGCCACATCCCCTTCTGGTGTCAAGCTCTACTACATACTTTTTGTATCCCAGTAGTGCTCATTTGAAGGTGGAAATGGGTTGATTGGCAAAGAGATTAGGATGAGTAGGAGAAGTGACACATTGAGAAGACTGGGCTTAAGGCTGATATAACTCATGATAGGGTTGAGACTGGTCATATTGGACCTGATAAGGATCAACATAAGGCTAGTAAGGATCATAGCCAGGCTGGCCAAGGAAAATAGGGTCCATGGCTCTGAATGATGGAATTATACATACCAAAATATTGTTTCTTGATGGCCCCAGAGCTACTTAACTAGTTGATTTAACCTAGAGTCACCATTGGTGTTGATGTAAAATACTCTAAAGGCTAGTTAGTTGAAGAACACACCAAAAATTCTTCAACCCTTTAGACAAAACTTGTCCTAGTTGGTCCCACCGGGTGTGCCAAACACTGTTGATGCAGTGGATTGCACCCTTAGCAGGACACCTAGCTCCTGTCTTCCACATGTTAAAATGGAAAATCCCCTCTCATCTATGGGACTGGCAAAGCTATAGGGTAGAGTCTCTAGATAAGGGCTAGCTCCCTTTGATGCATCTGAGTTATTCTAATAAGTGCTAATACACACACACACACACACACACACACACACACATACTGGGGGGTGAAAAGGGAGAAGGATTATAGGAAAACAAAGCTTACTCTAAAGGAATGATGCATCAAAATTATTGGACCTAATCACACTCACACTCTGAACCATACAAACACATACATACACTCAAACTTGTAAAAGGACCAGGCTACAGGAAGCTTAACTAGGAGGATTTAATGGAACACATAAAAAGTAGGGACTCACCATAGGTGCTATAGAAAAGGCACATTGTATAGTAGCTTCTTCTATCTCTACGCTTCCAGGTATAACTCTTCTTGTCACCTATAGGAATGGCACCTTATAGATACCAGCTGAGTTGGTGTTAGCCCTGTGAAAGCATTAGGAAGCAATGACTAAACACAAAACTAACACTTAGACACACACATATATCTAATCAGAATAGAGGTAAAAATGCATTTTATTGATTTCAGGTGAAAATTTGCTAGGGCTTCGCCTTACAAATGTGAAAGATATATTTGCCAAATGACAAGTCTACAATATATAGAGGAAGAAAGGACACCTTTTGGCACCCTTTGTACAAATGACCCATGTGCGTTTTGATCATTGAGAAGAGCAAGCCACTTAAATGTCATATGAAAAATTATGGGCCACACCATTTGTCTATAAACAAGACCATGCCTTCAAGGTGATTACATGGCTTGTCTACTCATTAGTGCAAAATGAAGAAATTAGGTCACACCATTAGCTATTTTCACCTCTTGATGACAAATTTGCAGACAATGTATCACCTATTGGAGTAACTACTTGAGTCGATTCCTTCTTTCACTACTTGGACTTCTTTGTCTATTTCTGAACTTGGTCCTTCTTTTGCCTTTAAGCCTTTGAATTCCTTTGGGTTCACGCTTAAGTTTGTGAAGATAAAAAACACTTCACTTCCACAAATTTTACGTCCTCGAGTCTATCATTCTTCTTGACAATTTATTCATTGTTTCCCACTTGCCTTAGCCATTTTCCACTAATTCCAATAAGTGACATGTGGCATGTTCCATTGCTAAAATAGGTAGGACACATGGTAGTGTCTACTAAATTTCTAGAAGCTTCAAACACCTTTGGAGAGCTCTATAGAAAAGGATGCGTGGCAGCTTCTACTCTCTTTAGCAATTCATCGGGGCCCACCATAGTGCTCACAGGATAAAAGGGAGAGACGGTAGGTGTTGACACTTGTTGGCTTCCACCGAGATTTGTATTGGATATGTGGCACATTTCACTTCTTTTAGAGAAAACATGTCAAAGCCTTCCACAGTTTCCACTTGGCACTTTCCACACTCTAGCTCCTTTGGACCTTGAAAGCTACCTCTTGACAGGTCGTTGGCTCCTTGGGCTCTTTGTTGGCACTCAAATGGTTATTTATCTATCTTAAAAATTATGTTCATGGACCTATCACCATTTAAAAACCAATGACTAATCTATCTCCTTGAATTTTACAGTTTTTGGGACATCACCATCCTTAGCAAATTCCTTCGAGCCTTTTCCTTTGATTCATCCTTTTGTTTTGGACCCTCCCGAAGGGGAAGTATCCCTTCAGCTCTAGAAAAAGGCCCTTCATTTGGTATTTGAGAGTCCCCCACAAGGGCACCTATCCTTCGAGGTCTTTCAACGGCCTTTGTCTCTTCAGCCCTTTTTGTAGGCTTTTTCTGCGTGTTTTTTCTGGCAGACAAAAAGTCTGCAAGAGTTGCCCTTTGAAAAGTGCCCTTTGGGATTCTTGTGATTGACCCTTCCAAAGGGTGCTTTTGTCAACTAAGTGTCCTCCATAAAGGCACTTGTCCTTCAGGAGGCTCCCTTAAACTCTTTGGTTGAACCAAGAGCATTGAACAACCATTAAACCAATTGATTGAACCAGTTCAAAGGTTCAAATAGTTGTTGAACCAAGGCATCGAACCATTTGATTAAACTTTGCATTGAAATTTGCTAATGAACCAAGGCATTGAATTGAAGCATTGAACCAAACTATTAAACCAAGCCATTGATTGAAGGTGTTGAACCAAAGTGTTGAATCAAGCCATTGAACCAAAGCATTGAACTAAGTCATTAAATTAACTGAGTGAATCGAGTGATTAAGCCATCCAATTAAACTAAAGTATTGAACCAAGGCATTGAACCAATGCATTGAACCAAGCCAATGAACCATTTGATTGAACTGAAGTGATGATCTTTGCCAGTTAAACCAAGGCTTTGAATCGAAGTGATGAACTTTGCTGATTGAACCAAGGCTTTGAACCAAAGCATTGAACCAAGTCATTGAACCAAGCCATTAAACCAAGCCGTTAAACCAACTGAGTGAATTGAGTGATTGAACCATCTGATTGAACTGAAGCATTAAACCAAGACATTGAACTAATGCATTGAACCAAGTTGATAAACCATTTGATTGAACCGAAGTGATGAAATTTTCTGATTGAACCCAGGCTTTAAACCGAAGTGATGAACTTTGCCGATTGAATCAAGGATTTAAACCAAAGTGTTGAACCAAGCCATTAAACCAAGCTATTGAACCAAGTTGTTGAACTGACTGAGTGAATTGAGTGATTGAACCATCTGATTGAACTGAAGCATTAAACAAGGCTTTGAACTAATGCATTAAACCAAGCTGATGAACCATTTGATTGAACCAAAGTGATGATCTTCTCCAATTGAACCAAGGATTTGAACCAAAGTGATTAACTTTGCCGATTGAACCAAGGCTTTGAACTGAAGTGATGAACTTTGTCGATTGAACCAAGGCTTTAAATTGAAGCATTGAACCAAGGTGTTGAACCAAGCTATTAAACCGGTTTAATGGTTCAAAGATGCTAACCTTCCTTGTGAATTTTTTGACAAGGGTCTAAAGAAGCTTGGAAAAACCTTACACTCTTTAAACTGGTTCTTCATGTGTCAAAAAAATACACCTATAGAGTTTGTAGAAGTCCCTATGAAGTTCATAGAAAACCTACAAAGTCCATAGAAATGGACGTGCAGAGTTCGTAAAAACTTCACTGTTGAGTCTGTAGAAATCCAAGCTCTATAGAGTCCATAGAAATGGACTTGTAGAGTCTGTAGAAAAATTGTAGAGTCTATAGAAATTTTCAAGACTCGTGCAAAATCAAAAGTACTGGGTCAAAATAGCATGAAAAGAAGGGGACCAATTTTTTTGTCCTGTTGGGCCAAAAATGCTCAACATAAGGTATAAGAGGAACAAAAGGTTGATATCATGCACATTGGCATCTGGATAATGAATCTATAATATTACAAAAGTAATTATGAATAAATATTAAGTGTTGTTTTCATTTTAAAACCCTATCATTATATTGATGTATCTCCTTATTTATTTGAATGATAACCTGGATTAGATTATGAAAATAGGTGTAGGTTTAAAAATTGTGTAAACATAATAAAATTAGGTTTATAACATTATAGGAGAGACAAAATGTTTGAGTCATCAAACTAACATTGGTTAGACTAATAGATAAGTAATTAGGCACAAAGAGATAATGTATTTGATCCTTTTGGAATGGTTAACATTTATAAGATAAAGGTACATCCATGATATGTATTTACCAAGTGTAAAATACTAAGGTGATATATAATTCAAAAATATTTTCTACATTTGTCCCCCTTTTAATCTAGTAATGAAATTATTAGTTTAAATGGAAACAAATGTGTACCTAGGTGTGTATAACACACCTTGCATTTACTTGAGGCCAACTTGAGTGCTTTACATCTAACTGACCTAAAACCAATATCATGTTACAACATATAATTAGTGCATATAATTTTAAATTTAAAACATTTAAGTGATTGAAATTCAAATAAAACTAGGTATAAGAGTACATTTGTGTATTTATACAATTATCTTGCCTTTTGACAATTTGATTTGAAAATATATATCATTATCAATCATTATAACTAATATTAGGATAAATATAAATTTTGGAAAGTGAATAAATAAATATATAGAGATATATTAGATGACATGTGCCACTAACCTTGGATAAAATGTGAGTTGACACACAATAGTTGAGATTAGCTCAAGAGGGCAACCCAACCAATATTATAACCTAGTGAGCATGAGTGAACCAAGAAAACTCACACTATAAAAATAGTGAGTATAGATGATTTAATAAATTACAACCTATAAATTAGTTAATATTAAGTGATTTAATGACCCAAACCATACCAAAAATTAAACCAACTACTGTAGTAGAATGGCTCAATATAGCCTATAAATGTCTAATGTAGTGGGTGATGATAGTCCCTAAAAGTGTTTGAAATCTAAAACTAGTTTAGTTTTTTAATATTACATTCACATTACATATAATACGCACATTATATATGTATCATGATTAATCTACATATAATAATGGTACTAATGTATATAATCATTCCGCAAATGTGTATATAAATTATATAACTATTAGATTTGATGAAGTTAAAACTATGTAAGTATGGAGAACATGTTTCTAAAGCATGCCCCAAATATAATATAAAACTAAAAATTGGTGTAAGTGTATATAACATGTTTTTAAAACATTCTTCCATTTTAATATGAATCTTATAACTAGTGTAAGTGTGAATAACATGTCCTTTCTATAATGTAAATATGAGAACTTGTGTAAGTGTGGATAGTGTATAAAAGTGAAAATAAATAGTTATATAACTTGTCCTACACATTAATATTAAATATTAGATAAGGTAAGTAACCAACAAGTACACTTGGTGATATGTTTAAATTAGGGTTATGAAAAATAATGTATCCACTAAACCATCACTAATTGATCTCTTATCACACTATGGCAAAGGAGAGGGTTCCAAGGTCTCTAGTCAAGAACCATCTTGTGATAACCCTAGCTAGGTCTTATAATTGTAAAAAATATTAATCAAGTTAATATAATAAACAACTATGAAATATAATCTATTAAATTCATATGCAAGATAATCTAGTGTTTTCCAAAACTTGTGGAACAAATGGGGAATATGGTAAACATGCAAAGACAAATCTATCAATAACATAAAGAAAATTTAAGAAAGTAAAGATAAAAATCAATATATATATATATATATATATATATATATATATATATATATATAAACTATACAACATATACTTATTCAAATATCAAGGGCTTAAAAATATACTTACCATTGTTGAAGTGAGCTCATCATGCCTCAATCTCTACCTTGTCCAATGGTAATTTGAAAGAGGTTGTTTTGGGATTGTAAGGATCACAAGGGTGAATCATCTAAATGCTATAATACTTGTCATATGCATACAATACTTTCATAAATAAGTGTTACTTCTGTAAGGGAAAAACCCTAAACATTGAAACCTCATATTGATTGTATAAGTATATTTTTCAGTAGTAGTGATGTGTAGTTTATTGATCCTCTATTATAAATGAAATGAAATGGGGTATATATATACATATATATACATATATATAAATATACATATACATATATATATATACATATATATATATATACATATATATATATATATACATATATATATATATATAAATATATAAATATATATGTATATATATATGTATATATATATGTATATATATATGTATGTATATATATATATATGTATATATATATATGTATGTATATATATATATGTATATATATATATATATGTATATATATATATGTATATATATATATATATGTATATATATATATATATATATATATGTATATATATATATATGTATACATATATATATATATATATATCCATGGATTAACCCTAAATCCTCTCAAAAATTAAGCCAAAAAATCCATTTTGGTCAACCTTATTAGGCAGGAAATAAAGTTATCATGTCTTAAACTATGTCAACTTGGACTAACATAGTTATGTAATGTGAAATAAATCCATTAATGGGGTCAACCTAATCAACCTAGTAGGATACCTGGTAAAAAGGTGTTTTTGCTTACTTAGGGGCTATTTTTGGTGGTGAGTTACTTAGGAAAGTGTATAAGTGGGTTTGAAATCCTAAAGAAATGGAAGTATCCTATATTATTTTTAAGTGGTCATTTAGGGTTCAAAAATCATGTGAAGCACCAAAGGTTTTCCAACCCATTTAAAAATACATGCTTTATGGTGTGAACTCATAAAAATTAGGATTTGGTGGGTTCTTAAAATAGATAAAGCATCAATAATTGATAAAGTTTAAGACTATTGCATGTATACATATGCCCTACTCGAATCTCATCTCATGTCACGTGAGTGTAAAATGGGATGATGATTTGATAAATAACATGAAAAGACATGAAATTTATCTAACTAAAAATTAAATAGTGAAATTAATTCTAAAAATAAATGAAAGTAATCAAAAGTACCAAATACATACCTTGACATAGCTTTCTACTCAATGGCTACATGCAACATCCTAGTATTGATTGTGGAGGGCACAATACTTATATTTGAGAAACCCTAGGGATATAAGAGTAACAATAAAAATAATATAATACTACATAATATTGTCCAAGTATTAATGAGTAACTCTTAAAACTAACTAATTACTTAGAAAAATTGGCAAGCTAAGATTGTTAAGATTGGTAAGAATTAAAAGATCAAACATGTAAATGACAAAATGATGACAAATGAATGTAAGACATACTAAATCATGTTCAAATTCATGTAAAACATAAAAGACAAAAATAAAAGTGAAAAATACTAAATCACTCTGGGAAGCATGTAAAACACTATAATTAAATGAAATATCAATGCAATAAAACTCTAACAAAGATATATAATCAAGTTAAAATAACCCCATGTAAGATAAGCATGTTGAATCAAACATGAATAAATCATAAATGATTTAAAATTAAATGTAAATAAAAAATAAAGACATGCATGTCAATTCATACATAAATAAAAACATGTAAGCATGTATAATTTCCTATGTAAGATTAGTGAAGTCCACAAAAATAAAATAATAACATGATAGATAGACAAATCCAAAGCTCTAAATTATGAAAAATAAAACTTAGTTCTTTTTCTAAGATACAATGTAATAAATCACAAATAACTAATGAAAACAATATTATGACAATGAGATGGTATCAAATATAGATGTTGAAGGTATGTTTGTGAGGAAATCCTAGTCCTATACAAAGTATTATAATACAAATAATAAACTAAATAATAGGCATAATAAATAAAATGTGATCAAGGATGTGATCATTTAAAATAGATATCCAACAAGGGGATAGTGGGAATATTTTTATGTAAATTAGGAATGTGAGGAACTACATAGGTGATGTGAACATCCATAGAAATAATTGAGGACAATAAACAAGTTAAAAAGGATAAGAGCTATCAACAATAAGGACTTAGGACACTCCGAGTAATGAACACAAATATTGAGCAAACAAGTGAAGTTTATAAATCATTTCATGAATTCTATATGCATGAATAATAAAATAGACATACCATTCCACAACATGTTAACCATTCCTCAGGACCCATTATAGAGTCATTGTTATACTACAAATATTGGGTACTAATGTGATAAATTAGGTGGAAATAGATAGTATATGATATAATGATACCTCCTACCCTAGTATACTAGCCCACCACACTAAAATGGACCTCAAATCTATCATGAGACCAATTTTAGAGTTTTAGATTTGATTGGAATAGGATATGTGCTAATATAGATCATGTCTTTTGGTGTGATCTAACTTTTAAGATTTTTTTTCAATATTTTCCATTGCCCTTTTGTTTATTTTATGATTTGGATTTTAAATCCTTTGTCTATTTCTATTCCTCTTTGATATATATTTGGAGAACCAATCATGAGTGAAATATGTGATGAACACAAGACAACTTACACTTAGTCTTTAGAAAAATGGACCTAAAGACCAAGGTGTCTAAAGAATCCTAGAGTTGCCCACAAGTGGGCAATATCAAAATTATCCTATGTGTTCCTTAAATAAAAGGAAATAAGAAAAAGATGGGGATCATTAAATATCCATCCATGTAATAACTGATACAATTATGGATATGCTTATCGATGATCTCAAGGATGTAAAATAGTGCTATGAAAGAGATGGAGCAATGTTATGAAAGTCATGTCAGTATTGAAGCCATACTAACCTACAAGGGATTTATCACAAGCATTAATGAAAGTAATAGTCATCCCAAAAGAGGTGGCAAAGTAAATATTCATCCCAAAATAGGGGAAAATAAATGATCATTTTAAGAAAGGTATAAATTAAATAAATATCAAATAATCATAAATCTACTAAGGCAAATAATGACATAAATAGTTGAAATGATACAAAGAACCAAAAAGAAAACAATAGAAAATGTCATTAAACTAAATAATAAAAAAGGAAACAATCATGATAATAATATTAAATAAAACCAAATAACCCAAAGTAAACAATGGTTCTAGTAAAGTGCATTTAAATTAAATAAAGTACTTAAGAATAAAAAAACATGAGACAATAATGACAATCAAAATATATTCTAACATCCATATCAAAGGTTAGCATGTGAAATAAAATCCCATGCATATTGTAAATTTTATTGAATTTTTTTTTTTTTTTTTGGTATTATGTAATGTAAAATAAGAGTGGGAATCAAAATATGCCCCAAATTTATGGGCATCGAAAGATGCCCCCACATGTGATATGGATCAATGGGAATTGTAACAATTAGAAAGAACTACATTGGGTTGGTATGTGAATTTAGAAAGAGGTAAAGGTGTTGGTTTTCTTGAGGATGTTTAAATTGAAATAATATGTGTAAGAGAGGTATGAAGAAGTTTATAAGGAGAATGAGGACCATGTATGATGTGCTTTAGGGTAGGAATTTTAACTAGGTGCTCTTTAGGTTTGTGTGACATAAAAGGTTGTTATTTGACTGATGTAACCACCCATTTGAATTTGTTCATGTTAGATATGATTTTCCTTATTTGTGTATGAATAAGGATAAATAGTGGTATACACAACATTAGTTGATGAGGTGGAGGTATGGGTAATTTTTGTTGATCATCAGGTTCTTGATGTTGATGAGATTTTGATTCTTTATATTGGACTTGCAAGGCTTAAAGATAGTATTGATAATGTTTTTATATAAGAGTATCAAGATTGAAATTTGGATAAAACAAGTAAGCAATAAGAATTTGGTTAAGATCATGACATGTCTCATGAGAGTGCCCTACTGTAGCATGTCACCAATAAAAATTATTGAGATTGTACAATTTTAGAGGAGGTTTGGAATAATCAAAGCACATGGGTTTAAAGGGTGGAAATTTATTTTTAAGTTATTTTATAATTAACTTACGGTGGGTTGGGATAAAATTGGTTGAATTAGATGCTCCATTTTGAGGATGGGGAGGCTTATAGAAGTCAATATTATGAGAAAATGATTGGAAAGGTTCCTTAGTAGTTTATTTTTTTATTCAAATTGAGTCATGATAAAATCTCACCATTATTATTTCTCTAAGGATTTTTCTAAAGTTTTAGAGGAGAAAATAGAAAATTTTTATTGAAGAGGATCATCACGAGTGGTTAAAAATAGTTGTAAAATAGTATCATCATTCATGTTATGGTCTACTTTATTAGTTAGATACTTTCATTGTTTGATGAAAGTGTGAGCATATTCGTTAGGAAGATCAAAGATTTGATGCTTTCATAGTCCATACCATGACAAAGTTTTCTGGAAAAATAATGAGTGAAATTTTTTAATTCTCCATGTTTTAGATCATGTTCTATGATCCTCCATCAAGATTAAATATTCATTTAGAAAAACAAGACTTAACACCCCTTAATATCAAAATGAAAATTAGTTGTTACAAAAAAATTATAGAAATAAATTAGTCATTTCAAAAAATTGAGTTTTCAAAAGAATTAGAAAAAGAAAGAAATTGTATTTCCAATCAACTTGGGTGTATCAAATTAGATATGAGTAAATTTTTGAAAATATTATTATTATCGAGACCTAGGTTATCTAAGAAGATTAAAACCTAATTTATTGAAATTCAAATAGGTTTTAATTTTCTAAGATAGTCTATATTTCAGTAATAGTAATATTTTCAATAATTTCCTTTTTACTAATGGGATACACTTAAGTTAATTAGCAATCTAATTTCTTTCTTATTTTGATTATTTTATTGATTTTTTTTCTTTTTTGCAATGGCTAATTTGTTTTTAGGAAGTTTTTGTAACATAAATTTTTCCTTTGAATTTTAATGGGTGTTAGTTCTTGCTATTATATATGAATATTTTATTCTAAAGAAGGATCATAAAAGATGATCTGAAATGTTGAGCATCAAAAATTTAAACACAATTTTTCCCAAAAATATTTGTCATTAGGAAGTTATTTGACATTAGTGAAATGGACAAGGTAATTTATATAAAGATAATTATATTGGAATTCCTTTATATAGCATTTAATAAATCTTTAGTTATGTTATGAATTTTTTAGGAAGTTGATTATAGCATTCAAGTGCATCACCAACAAAAGTTTTAGCTAGGATATTGATGAAAATATGTGTTAGTTTAGACCCAATATTTATAGATATTACCAAAATATTTAATAGAGGTAGTGGGGTCCCTAGTTCCATCATATGTAATAGTTGGAGAAATGTTTCCAATGCCTATGGATATAATAAATGGGTCTAAAGGTTTATTTTGAATATGTTGATTTTTTTTTGTAAAGGAGGTTGAGGGATGATATTCCCATTTACATATATAAGATCATGAGTGATAATTTTTTTGTCTGGTTGAGGTATGATGACTTGATGTGGTTGACTAGTTATTTAAAAGATATGAGATTGCATTTACATCATTGTAAAAGTCTTAGTTATTTGGATAACATTAATTTGTTGAATCCTTTGAGTTATATTAATGGGATGAGTAATATTGACACTGTTAATATTTTTAGTGTTTGTAGGAAAAAAATTACATATATTGGTAGTAGGGGATGGATTGATGGGTGGAGGATTCCCAACATTGGTAGTAGGAGGACAAGGGTGAGTAACCTAAATTATATTACATTGGGTAGTAATTGGTTTGATATTGGGAGGATATGAATTAAGGAATTCAATATTTTCATATGAATAAATAATCAAAGTGAGGTTTTGATATAAATATTTAATTATGTAGTGTTCTTGACTAATTGGAAAATAAAAATAAGACATAATTATGAATTTATTAGTTTACTAAACTAGGTTGTCAACCTACTAGAATGTGTTTAAAAATAGAGAAAAAAACTAAGTCAGCCACCTACTAAGCTATGTTTAAAAACAAAGGAAAACAAACTATGCTAGCCACCTACTAAACTATTTTGTCCACTTACTAAACTATGTCATCTAGGTTCTATAAAGTCGAACAGGGTGATTTAGTTAATTTTTGGGAAGAAAAATTGTAAGAAGAGATTATACTAGGGTGGCCAAGTCCTACAGAGTCTTCCTAATTTATTTATTTAATTATGGGATGAAAACTAGTTGTTTGAACAAAAATTCTAAAAGAAACTATGTTAACTAGCTTGACTTAGTTTTATTCTTGAAAAATTGAAAATAAGCTAGGTTGACCAGCTCAAACTAGTTGATTGCATATATAATTTTAACAAAACTAAAAAAATATTGGAAAAATAGAATATAATTTTGAATTATTTGATTGATTTTACTTATAAATAGAGATAAGAGATTTAGATAATTAACAAAAATTATATGACTATGTTTCTGAGAGTGAACTTGGAAGATAGAACATGATCATCTAAGTCAATTTAGTAGTTTTTCTTGATAATGTTGAATCACTTGCACACATAAAATAGAAATAATTTTACTAGATTGATTTAATGAAAAAACTTCACATACGTAGCCAAACTAGGTCAATAGTCTCAATAAAGTTAGAATACCTACACATAAAATGGCAAACTAGGTTGACATGTTCGACAAAGTATGGAACCCTATGCACATAATTTTAAGTGAGGTTGATAAGGTCGATCTAATTTAATGTAAATAAAAATAAAAAATATGAAAGGATTAGATTCACATCAGGTTAACTATAATGCATGCAATAAAAACTAGACAATTCTATAACTTAACCCACTCAATAATATTCAAGCTCAAAGAAGGTAATCAACTAACAAATATGCTTGGGGTTACATTTAAATTATGGTAATGAGAAATAATGGATACAATAAACCTAAACTAAGGTATCTATTATCAAATTCTGGCAAAGGAGAGGTTTCCAATGCCTCTATTCAAATGCCATCTGTGATAACCCCAGTTCGGTCTTAGGATTGTAAATAATATCAAGAAAGCTAATCTACTAAACAAGTATACAATATAATCTATAAAATGCATATGCAATCTAATATAGTGCTCAATAAATTTTGTGTCATAAATAAGGAATAAGATAAACATGTAATCACAAATCTATCTTCAACATATAGAATATCTAATCAAGGAGAGATACAAATCTATATACATACATACATACATACATACATACATACATACATACATACATACACACACACATATATATATATATATATATATATATATATATATATATATATATATATATATATATATATATATATATATAACATCTACTTATTCAAATATTAAGGGCTTAGGAATATTGTAACCTTTGTTGAAGTGAACCTATCATGCCTTAATATCTCCCTTGGCCGGTGGTGATTTTCAAGAGGTTGTTATGGGATTTTAAGGATCAAAAGTGTAAATAAAATCTAGGCTATAAGACCTCTCCTATGCATCTAATAATTACACAAGATAAGTGTTACTTCTCCAAGGGTAGAAACCTAAGCAATGAAACTTCATATTGATTATATAAGTAGATTTATGAGTAATAAGAATGTGAAATTTTTGATAATATATTATAAATGAAATGAAAGGGATATATATTGACATACTAACCCTAAACCCTACCATAAATTATGATGATGGAGTTATCTTGGTCAACCTTGTTAGGTGGGAAATAGAGCTATTAGGTCTCAAACTATGTCAGCTTGAACCAACATAGTTTTGTAACCTATGGTAAATTCTAGAATGGGTTCTACCTATTCTACCTATTAGGAGACATTGTAAAAATATTTTTTCAATTAGTGAGGGGATATTTTGGGTGGTGAATTACTTAGGGATGTGTATAAGTGGGGTTTTAAATCCTAAAGAAATAGAGAGGAGTAGCTTGTATTAGTTTTAAGTGGTGGTATAAGGGCCAAAAATCCTATGAAGCACCAAAGGTATGTCATACCCTTTCTCAGTACACCTTTTAAGGTGTGCACACAGAGAGATTAAAATTAGATAGGTTATTATAATAGATAAAAAAATGATAATCGATAAAAATTTATAAATATTATGCGTATACAAATAACATGTTTCTAAAACATGACCCCATTGTAATCTAATTTTGATAACTAGTTTAAGTGTGGAGAACATGTTTCCAAAACATGCCCCCACTACCATCTAAATTTGATAACTTGTGTTAGAGACAATGTGGAGGACTTGTTTCCAAAATGTACCACCTCTCAAATATGGGTATGCTTAATATTGAATAAGTGTGGAAAAAATGTTTCTAAAACATTCCCCTACTAAATATAAAACTATGACAAATGTAGAGAACATTTTTTCAAAACATTCCCCCATATAATATGATTATATGAATAAATATATAAGTCATGGCTCTATGGCTTGCCTGCACTAATATGCCACCCTTTTGAGGTGAGCTAAAGTAGAAACTAGTAGTTACCTTACTTGAAAAAAATGAGGTAACCATGTAAACTATGAAATTTACTATGGATTATATAAAGGGAACATGTCTATGATATATACACACACACACACACACACAGATATATATATATATATATATATATATATATATATATATATATATATATATATATATATATATATATATATATATATATGGCATCAAATAATCTCCTTCACCTTTGTATACCATAATGGACTCATTTCATATTTTAATTGGGTTCATCAAAATTAATTCCTATCCTATGGTTTGTGTTAGTATATATTGTTATTATGTTAGTAAAGCATGAATAATATGATCACAACAATTCCTAAGATAATGATATAGATCATGTGAACATCTAGATAGTAATGATACAATGTTAACATGAAATAAATAACACACAATACTACTCAAAATAAAATCAAAATACAATGGTAAAAAAAGAACTCAAACAAGTGGCATATTCAAATTCCCGTAATGGAATGAACTTGACTTAGTCAAATGTCCATAAAATAATAAATGACATATTTAAATGTAAACAAACATCAAACCAAAACATATTGAAATGTCAAAGTGGTAAACAAAAGCACCAAGGTCGTAAATAATGGACCATATTCAAATGTTCAAATAAGTAAGATAATAAAAAGGAAAGACACTCAATGAAGTGGATGAATGAAATCATAAGTAACCAGTATAAAAATATTATAGTAGTCCATGGATCATATGAGTTAACAAAAAATGTTATGTAAATAACATATTAAGTTCACTTTGAAAGATATAATCATGGATAAAGGCATGTGAAACTAAATAGTCTCAAACATGATAATACAAAATGAATATAGAATTATATAACCTATTTTTATTGTGATCATATAAGTGGATGCCCCCAATGTCCACATGACATGAGTAGAGGAAAGGACCAACATCTGAAAGTGCATAGATCATGTATTTTGGTATGATTATATCACACATAAAGAATGTATGAAATGTGTGTATATGTAAAATAATAGTATGCCATCATCATGGAACCACCAACATATATGTCAATGATCCAATATAACATGTAAATTCTAAAAAAAAATTATTTTAGAACATTTTAGATTTGTTTGGTAGTTTGAATATACCAGACCTTGTAACCTTAATTTGGATCATTTACATCATTTGAATGATGGTTGGATAAGTTAAAATAGTACATAACATGCTACTCCTCACATATTACATGTGAAATAGATGAACCATGATATCATTTAGAATATGGATAAATATACCTTCATGAGAAAAAGAAATACCTATTGATTTTGTTTAATTATTCCTTCCACTTGATATAAACAAAGAGTGCCAAATGTAAATGCATATCGATATTTTTGTGGCATAATCCAAACACCATTTTGAATCAATTTAGGACCATAATAAATTGGTATTGTTATGGTACCCAAGGAGTCTTTTTAAATTTATTTTTATAGAAGTCTTTTAGATCAAAGTTGAGATGTTGAAAACATCTTATATTGCAAGTAGTTTGTGTTTGTGTGGGATCAGTATGGTTATGAAAAAATTAAGCATCACTTATGAGTATCATGATTTTTAAATATTTTTGGCATGGATTATTGTTGTATTTTTCACTTTTGGGTGTTTTCATAAGATGTGGACCTTGGGTTGGTCCTATATTGATAAAAATAATTATATCTCCCATATAAAGATTAATAACTCAACATTTCTGTTCATAATGCTCATTTGGTAATTCATCTCCCTCCATTATGTGAGGAATTAAAAAAATTCTCTTAGAATAGGATATGTTAAGCTCCTTTGGATGAGTAATTATGAATGAATTATATACATGCATATCCACATATAAATGGGTAAATGACTCCTATTTTTTATGCAATGTTTATTATTTGAATGGATAATGAATACCTCTACCAAAAATGAATTTTTACTCCAAATGTAAAGGTTTAAGTGTTAGCTCATATGATGTACTTTTGAACCAAATGGTATAATATTGATTGGATTCATCATCATGTTGTTTGAAATTGTGAAAATTTTCAAATGTAAGTTTTGGAATTTTATGGATATTGAAATCCATGAAGAAAACATATTATAATTATGAAAAACTGGTTAAGGAACCCTTTACTATCCTATTGAACCAATTATGAGCATAAAAAAAAAATACTCATATGGAATACAATTAGTAATAGTTTTTGATATTTTTCCTATTGAATAAAATAATGTACATATTTAATTGTGTGAATAAATGGTATGTTATGACTCAAAAAGAGAGGTAAATCTAGTAGTTCAAAATATTATGGATAAGGAAATTCAGGTATACATTGTCTAAGAGGTTGATTGTTAAATGAGGTAACATTTACATTAGTATTATGGAAATCCCTTTGAATTTTAAGTATAGAAACATATTTTTAAAGATCCCCAATATTTATCATCATATAAATAAGGTATTACATGGGAATGATCATGCTTGGCATATGTGTTACCATTGATTCTAATCCACCACATCTCTTGAATCTAGGCATAAGAGTATAGTCACCCTCATGGATAATAAGTACAAATAATGAATCAATTAATATAGGATACTCTTGTAATGTTATTAGATCTTTTATATTTGGCACCTTTTATATATCATTTTAAGACATTGGTTTATTCACCTTTGGTAGAGATATGACAATTAACATTGAAGGGATATTTGTTAAAGGCACCTATTTTGGTATGGTATAAACCTTTTTCATGAATTAATATTTTGGGAGATAAATATCCTTTGGTTAAAAGACCTCGGTTGTAAGACTTGGAACATTAGGAACCTTTAATACTTTAGGTTTGAAATGATTCCCTCTTGTTCATTCCTTAGAGCTACTTGGTAAACATTCCATGATATCTTAGTTAACCTTTTGAAAATTTTCAATGTCAAATGAAAGGAAACAATAATCATCATCCTTGATAAGGGGGATATTTTTTGGAAATGTTGGAATTATGGAGGTTTGGATTAACTTATTTTAATAAATACCCCTTATAAGAAATTTTTAAATCATTCATAATTTACTTATGTATTTTTACAAACTTTTGATGATAATATGAAGGATATTATTGATCATATGTGCCATTTTTTGTGGTATAATATCCATGAATGACATGATTAGATGAATTTACTTGTTGGTGACTCATTAATTTTTATAAAATTCCAAAGCCTTGCCAATTTGTATTATATTTAAGAGGTATATGGTGGGTTATACCTTATTTAATTTTTCCTAATCCTTGTCCTTTGCATTAATAATTTATCAAATACCTAAGGCCAAAATCATATGGTGAGGGTGTAGGAAATAATGATTAAGGATATTTATCTTATTTAATATGGATCAATTCATATCCTAAAATGGTGTGAAAATGAACCTGGTTAGAGGGATGGTAACTATAATCATTCAAAGATTTGAGATTGGATGCTTTATCATTTTTAAAAATAAAAGAGTAATAACTATTTACCCTTTCTTTTATATAAATTTGGAGAGTTTCATAATCATAATCATTAAAGAAATTGATATCATACTTAATGATAGAGATAAATAACATAAATTTTTGGACAAAGCATGTAACAAACATCTATATAGAATTCCTAGGAAATATTATTGTTCGAATATTGGGTTTACCAAATGTGTAAGATTAAAATATAGACACGGGGAATCTAGGTTTAAAGGGGTAGAGATAGCCTATGGTACAAGGATGGTAGATTATCTCTAAAGTAAATAAATTAATTTTAAAAACCTATATAAATATATACTAAATTCATTATGTTGATATATGTTAAAATGAAAATGAAAAATATGCTATATATTAAAATGATAAGGAACAAAAGATACTTAGCTAGTTCTAATGCTATTACAAATATAAATCTTGAACATGCAAAAAGTAGACTAGATCTAGATTTGGAACAAATCACATGATTCTAAAAATTGTACTTATGTAGTCATAAATACTTGAATTGACCTAGGATTGTTGTGTTGACACAATACTATCTACCTTAGACATGTTTCTAGTATGGAATACCTCCTGAAACTATTTGTGACCACTAAAGGCTTATGGGTGTTGTGTTATTTATCTGTATAATTAAGGATGATATAAATTTGTTTGATGACTATGATTATGAAACTTTATAATATCTAAAAAACATCTATATGTAATTGTTATGAAATATTGATTTTCAAATATTGGGTTCACCAAATGTTTAAGATTAAAATTTAGACATGGGGAATCTAGGTTAAATGGGGTAGAGATAGCCTAGGGTACAAGGATGGTAGACTATCTCTAAAGTAGGCAAATTGATTTAAAAATTTATATAAGCACATACTAAATTTATTATGTTGAGATATGTTAAAATGGAAAGTAAAAATATGATATATATTACAATGATAAGGAACACAATATACTTAGCTAGTTTTGATGCTATTACAAATAAAAATTTAGAACATGTAGAAAGTAGACTAGATATATATTTTGAGTAAATCACATGATTATATAAAGTATACATATTTATCCAAAAATAATTTCATTAGCCTGGGATGGTTATGTTAACACACTACTATTTACCTCAGACATAGCCTTTTAGGATGGAATACCTCTTCAAACTATTTTTGACCACTAGAGTCCTATGGGTGTTGTGTTACCTTCACTCTAGTGCATTTATAACTTGGTCATGGGTTGGATCTCATTTTTTAGTATCAAAACCCTAGTTCTTCATCTTCAAAGTGGTTTTAGGAAAAATGGGTTAGTGGTGACATGGTGTTGAGCTACCCCATACAACCCACTATTAATTAACACTACTTACATAGCTAATACTCCAAAAAGGTCCCTAGACTTATGTAGTTATCCCCTATATGTTGGATTATGTGTTAATAATGAAAGGTGTGATAATGATGTACAAAAATGACCTCTATTATAAATAGGAAAATGTGTCTCATAGAATGTTCCATCAATACTTCATACCCAAGGATTGTTTTCCCTATGATTGATATAGAAGTAAGAGAAAATAGGGAAGCTTTTCTCACTTAAGTGCTTGAGTAAGTGCTTTTTCATTTATAATAGGTGAGGAATGAATGAGGATTGATATTATATTCACACCACTAAATTTAAATATTATATCATATTAGATAACTAAATACAACCATGGTAATACATTTAATTCTCAAATTAGATGAATTTAGGGCACTATCCACTTGCATTAGAATAGGACACTTGCATCAACGTAGGTGAGTGAGTAGGGCACAAGTCTCTAGACAATTGGAAAACTAGTGTAGGTCTAGAATTTGCATATATATAATATAAGTAGGTTTATAAAAATATAGGAAAGATATAAGGTTTGAGTCATTAGAATAACATTAGTTAGACTAACAAATAAAAAAATAGGAACAAAGAGATAGTGTATGAAAGACTTTTGGTAGCGGGAAAAGTCTAGAAGTTGAATGTACATACATGATATGTATTTTAGAAGTGTACAAGATTGAGGTAATAATAATTCAAAAATAGTATCTTAAAAAATTAATGTTTCAATCTTAATCAAAAGATTTAAGATATTATTGATGATAATATTATTTATATTAACACACCCTTTAAATATTCCAAATTAAAAAAATGACAATACAAAGCTCAAAATTCAAAAAAATCATGTTGGTTCTTAATTATACACCTCTCTAATCTAGCCTTGCACACTTCAAGAAATGTGCCAAATAATGATGAGAAACTTGGTAGAATATCATTATAGCTAGGGAAAGATTTGGCATCAAGAATGGACCAGACTAGAGAAAATGACTGAGAGGCATGTACAAAGGGTATGGTTAGCTCCCTGCTATTTTTTTCTCTAATTGAACCAAGGTGAGAGGACCTATGAATTAGCTTGCTCATATGGAAATATTCTACAGTTCAACCTTCATAGGGATTATCAACATAGAGAGACATAAATCTGACTAGAACACAACAAAGCTTGCACACTCTACTTGGGAAGGGTTGTCACACAGAATGAACAAATTTTCTAGGCTAGACTCAAACTAATAAATATAGATATGAATGTGATTTAAACCTTCATTAAAAATCATATTCAATAAAACATGAGCAGAGTAAAAGATTACAATGTTGGGCTTTAAAAACACAAAACACTTACACATGTTGAATATATGATGTTTATGCATCTACATGAAAATAACACTTAATACATGCAAAGGGCATGTTATATGCAGGGTAGAATAGGTTAGGATAAGTTTATAGTTATAAAAAAGGGGAGCGTGGTGTGATCGATGTCTTTAGTTAGCATGGATTCTTTCAACATTGATGACATCATCTATTACAAAGATGTATAAAACTCACATGAAAGCTAATGGAACTACAAGGACAAATTTACCTTTTCCTATTTAATCCATAAACCTAGGGTGCCCTAATAAGTTATTCAGTATCATAATCCAAATACAATGCAAAAAGGGAATTATAATCCAAAACAAAACCCAATATAACAACCAATAATGAGTATAGGATAAGATATCCTATCAACAACATTTGCAAGACATATCACTACACTTCATTAACAAAAAATAGTAGAAAACCACATGTATTTTCATTAAATTGAAAGAAAATCTTAGATACACTAATGTTTCAAAATGATTCCATGAGCACAACATTTTGGATTTTCTCTATATTGGGTAGGGGAGTCATATAAACATGCTCTCATAGCTTGATAATGGTTGTACAAATACAACAACCTTAGAAAGAGAGATGAAAAACACACAATAGTGATCCCAAATTATGGAAGAGCCTATACTAAGGAAAACATAGACCAACAATGTGACCAACACAATGACTAACCAATGTCTTAAATAGAATATAAGCCATCTAATTATAGTTTTTTTACCTTACTAGAATTACGGGTTTCCACTTACAAAATTGTAGAATAAGATTTAAAATCCATCAAGATACGTCCAACTAAAATATCCCATTTGCCAAACCTAAGATCTTCATCCACTTGTAAGAAAAGAATTATTATTTAAATTACCTTTACAAAGAATAATGAATATTTAGAGCATATCATTTGATATTTTGGCTGAAAATTCCTTTTCACATGAGTTGGATGGAGGATATTTAACAGAAAAGCCAAATAGATTTTATCTCTATGTGGAACTAATTTAGAAATGTTTTCCTATTACTAGACTGTCAAATTATGGACACTTCTAAATAGGAAATCTCTTTTTTATGCATGCCAAGGAAAACCCATTACTTGTAATGATGGATTGGGAGTTGATATTATTGTGACATGAAGAAGGAAATGATCTATTAGCATGAGTTGTAAATATTCACTCTAGAATGGTAGTTTGGCATTATTTTGTGTTTTTCTCATTGACACATCCATAGAAAATCCATCAATTTTAAATTTAACCTAGACACTTGTCATTTCCTCAAGCCTTTTGAAAAGTTTTGTATTATCTTACACCATTATATCTTCCTTTCTCGATCAAAATTGAGTCATAGATCTTGAAATGATACCCTTGATAAATAATTAGTGGCACATAACTATGCCTCTTGTCATTTATGCTTTTTCCCATAGGATCACTGACTTGTCAACCTTGGTTATACACCATTAAATATGGATGGGATGAGCAAATTCACTATATTAGATGATATGAGGAGTGAGGCGTGATTGGATAGTGCACTTCACTTGGCCCCAAGGATATGCCACTTGGTATCCATGTGGGCTTTCTATGTACCCTATAGATAATTGATACTATCTTGAGAATCCTCATGCCATGTGAAAATGTCTCACTTGATCTCGAGTATCATTGACATTTAAAAATTTATCACATACATAGATTCATCTTACTTTGAACAAATGTATTCTATTGATCTACCTCTATTTGAAAATAAATGACTACTTCATGAGTCTAAAATTGATGTCCATGTGCCCATCCTAAACATTTGAATCCCAACTACTAGTCTATACAGCATAAATTTGACATCTATATACCCATTAAAAAATGTCCATGAGACCATCACCTATAATTTGGAAATATTATTTTGGGGACTTTAAACATATCCTTCTTAAGTTTTGTCAAGGGAACCTACCCTACATAATTTCCCTTTGACCCTTTGGAATGGTCCTTTGAACTCTTGAAAGTTCTTTTCAGACTTTTTGAAAGTGTCCTTAATATTATGAAAGTGATCTTTAAGAGATTTTAAAGTGTTATTTTCCATCCAGACTTATCCTTCATATATTTTTTAGATTCCCTTCATGAATTTTACAAGGGAAAAATGCTTGAAGGAAATGATCTTTTAGAAATTTTACAAAGGTAGAATGACCCTTCAAGATTTCTATAAGTGCCCTTTAGTCAGAGAAAATGATATTAAAATTAACTTAGGAGTTTTGTGTAGGAAAAATGGACAAAGGGCCTGTACCCTTAGGAATTTTTATCATGGACAAAAATTCCAAAACAAATAGGACTTAGCTTTTTTTCTGAAACAAAGTATCTCCTTCGGGATTTTTTCATAAGCAAAATGCTTGAAGGGTAAGTACCCTTCTAAATTTTTGATAAAGACAAAAATTTTGAAAAAAATGACCCAAAATAAATGAAATATCCCTTCAAACCTCTTAAAAATGCATATCTCAGAAAGTCTTAAACATTTAACTTGATCTTTTAAGGAACACTTTGAAACAAAAACTGGGCTAATGACTTAGACATTTACATTGACAAGGGCCCAAGTACATTAGTGTAATTTTTGGAAATAAGACTAGATCTCACTTATATGTGAATAACCCTATAGGTATGAAAGGAAATAATACAATACAAGAACAGGTATTGATCCATTTAGATACGATGTCAAGACTTGGCAATCTTTACCAAACATCCATGAAGGCTCTATAAAACATGGCAGACTTAACAAATTAGATCAGGAAGATCTAAAAATCAACAAAAAATAAAAGGAATGGATAATAATTATATAAAAAAGGCCCAAATCAATGGGTAACAACATAATGAAAGGAAAAAACAACAAACCACTATACAATATGGTACATTATCTAGAATCTATTGAAGAAATTCTTTCGATGTTTGCCTGGTAAGATTACCCTTTATTTAGGATAATTTTTTAATCCTATTTTTTTTTATTTTATGAGGAATTTATATATATGTGAATTTTTAATTCA
Source organism: Torreya grandis (assembly GCA_037957365.1). Lineage (NCBI taxonomy): Eukaryota > Viridiplantae > Streptophyta > Pinopsida > Cupressales > Taxaceae > Torreya > Torreya grandis. Next base: position 153,302 of record JARHVA010006967.1, on the reverse strand, counting down.
CATAAATCTATATTCCTCTAGGTGTCACTCTCCCCTTTTTTCTCTATTAGGATTTGGGAGTTACTTGCATGAGTAACTCCTCTCTCCACTTGGCACACACCTTCCTTTCATTGTAAGGGATTAAGATACAAGTGTCACAAATTTGGAGGGATTATAAGGTTATAATGGGGTTTTATGTAACTCCCATTTTCCTTCTCTAGCTCTATAAAAAATCTCTTCATCTCCTCCTTCACTAAGATTCATCTAGCTCTCTCTATTCTTCCCTTGTGATTTTGATCAATTTTTTACTTGTGAAGATTTATTGAAAGTCTTCTAATAAGATCATGTGGGTTTTTCTATGATATGTTTAGTTTCACACATTACATCTCTTATCTCTATGGTTTGATTTTGAGAGGTAACTTAGTCTTTTTATACATTCTTCTTTTTCTATTACTTTCATGCTTGTCATTAATGATATTTTTGGGTTAAAATCTTTTCATGGTATATAGAGCCATTATCATTCTAATGACATTTTCTTGAGAGTTCAGATTTTTATAAGGAGATTTTGATTTTTTGTACAAGGGTTCTAACCCTTGCTCATCTAAAAAAAATACAATTTCTTTCTCATTATTTTTTATTAGTGTCTCCTAACTCTATTTGCAAGAATTTTTTATACAAAAAAAGTAAAAAAAATTCAATTTTTTGTGACTCCTAATTTTTTTTGTAGTTTTTTTTCCTTATATTTTTTTTGGATAATTATCAAGGAGAGTGATATAATTAAAATGTATGCTCATTTTATTTAATAAAAAATAAATACTCTTTCAACCTTGTTTAAAATTTTTTTTGCTAACCTTTTTTTGGTAAAGAAAGTGGAATAATAACAAGCCATTATTTGTTTTAGTATAAAAAAGAGAATATATTTCATTAATCTGTTCCATGTATAAATTTGTTTCTACTCTTTTATTTTTTCAAATACAAAAAAAAAATCATTCAGATTCCTATTTTTTATACTATTTTTAACTTAAAAAAATATAAAAATTGATTCTCAACTAATATTCTAGAAGAGGAATTTTTTTCTGCAAGTTTTATGTTCCTTTTTTCTATCCATTATCCAGTAACTCTTTCCTTCCTCTAGCTGAATTTTTTTCTCCTTCTAGTCACTCTCACTGTTGAGGCATCACCCCCCAACCATATTTTTTCCTCTTTTCCTTTTTATAGTTGTATGACGTCCATACTGAGCCGTATGACCTCCTTCCTAGGTGAAAGGTTTCATCTTTTGAGAAAAGTTTTCATCTTTCTCCTTTTTTACGAACTTCTATCCTGAAATCTTTCCTATTTGTGCATCCTATCTGAGAGATGATTTGACTGGGTCTATAAAACATTAGTGTTGGGTGCCATCATTCTGACAGGTAGGTTTCATTTTTTTTAATCTTTTTATTTTGGGTGTCTCATTTTAATGCCCTTCTCATGAAAAAAAATATAATAAACTTTTTTCTAAACATATAAACATATTGATTTGTTATTATTTTCATTTAATTTAAAAATATCATTGCTTCTAGGCTGCTTTCTTATTTAGGAAATCTATTTACTTTAATTTAAAAAAAATAGAAATGAATCTAAACCAAGTTTCTTTTTGAATTTTTTCCATTAAAAAAATATCTTTTTCTGCTTGTTTTTTAAGACATTTTCCAATTTTATTATAATAGTTTAAAAAACACTTTATATCTCTTTCCACCTTTTTTTAACAAGGCATTTCCAAAATCCATTTTTTTTTAAAGAAATTTAATTGGTTAAAGTTTATAAAAAATAAGAGTGGAAATATTCTATTCATGATTTAAATTTAGACCTTTCTAGAAAATTAATTGGCAAAACTTTTTTTCTCATAATTTATTTTGGCTCCTTTTTTTCTAAGTTATTCCTTTGCAATTTGACAAAGTCATATTTTTATTTCTTTCCCCTCATATGCCCTTTGTGTTTAAGTGATTCATTTTGCCTATTCACTTTCTAGTTCTTGGGTGAGCTTTCAAGGCACAATGACTCAATTATTATTCAAATTTAATGTCACATCCATCAATTATCATTTATGTAAATCACATATGTAATACATATTCACTTTAAAATATTTGATATTCATATTAGATGACATGGATCTTCAATCAGACACTAAGACAACCTCTATCATAATTCAAGAGAAATGACAAGTCAAAAATGATGAGGTCTTAGGATTGATTGGCATGGCCATGACCCATGAATTGCATATTCATATTGATGGTTTCTGTCTTGCCTCCACTGCTTGCTATAAACTTATTTTTTTTTATGATTTTGTTAATAAATCTCACAAAATAGAAATCTAAGATCAATTATCTAATTTAAAATACAATGATTTCAAATCTATGAATAATTTTTGATTAAAGTTCATTCTTTGAATTCTCAACTAGTTGGTTTAGGAGTTAAACTTTATAATTTAAATTTTATTCATATTATTACATAGAAAGTGTTTTCCTCAACCCTTTTAGTAGTTTATTACTAATATTCATTCTCAACTAATTTTTTCTACTTTATCTGCTATGTTGACTTTTGAATTATTTTGTACTTTATTACATCAAGAAGATAAAATTTTGATTCAATTTGGTAATATTAAGACTAATGAACATGTTTTTGTTTCTAAACTCTAACATAAGAATGGTGAAGATCATGATAAGTCCAATAATACACATGATAAGAAAGATAAAGAATCTAATTATAAACTTAAGAAAAAGTTAAAGTGTAATTATTTTGACAAAAACCCTTATGATGAATATCATTTATTTAGAAAATAAATGTGATATAAAAATTGGAAAGTTTAAATTCAAAGACACTGCTAGCACTAGTAACAATAAGACTCAAGAAAAACAAAAGTCTAATCTTAGAGCTACTTTAACTTGTGTTTTATATGCTTCTCATGTTAAATGGATTATTGATTCTAGTGCTAATCAACATATGTCATCTAATTCTAAAGTATTTACTTATTTAGGACCAGATATTTCTAACAATCATTTAAGTCTTACAAATCATGCATTTTTCAATGTTGAAGTCATAGGAAATGTTAAAATCCATAATGGTAAATTGCATGATGTCTTACTTATTCTTGATTTCAAATTGAATTTACTTTTCATACCTCAATTATGCAAACATGACTATAATATATAATTTAATAATGATACGTGTTATGTTAAATCTACTAAGTGATATTTTAAAGCTATTTCTACTACTCTTCTAAATAATGATAATTTATTCAAAATTTTTAGATTAACTTCTCCCTCATCTTCTCATGCTTTACTTGTTTTTAATGCTACTAACTTATGGCATGAAATATTAGGGAATATCAATTACCAATTTATTTATCTCATGAACAAACTCAATATGTTTCATGTTTTTCCTAACATTTCTCCCACAACTTCTACTTGTAATGGTTGTATGGATGGTAAAATTTATAGAGAATCTTTTCTTAAAAATCACTCTTGGTGTGATATTGAAAATTTTTATTTAGTTCATAGTGATATTCTTGTCCCTATATAAAATCCTTCTATTAATGGTGCTAAGTATGATTTAATATTTGTTGATGATTTCACTAGGTGAGTTTGGATTTATTTCTTAAAAACTAAAGATCATGTTTTAAACACTTTTATTGACTTTCATGCCTTTGTTGAAAAAAAATCTCATTGTTCTTTATGAATATTATGCATTGATAATGGTATAAAATATTTTAACAATGTTTTTCTTGTATATTTTAATCAACATGGAATTAAGCATGAGAGAACTATTTCCTACACACTTGAGCAAAATGGTATTGTTGAACATAGACATAGGACTATCACTAAAATGGCTAGGTGTATGTTGCATGCTAAAAATATGCATTATAAATTTTTGGTTGAAACCATGTATTATGTTTTTTATCTCATTAATAGGACTCCCACTAAAGTTGTTTTAAATATTACACCTAAAAAATATTGGAGTGGTATAAAACCTAATTTATATAATTTACGTGTTCTTAGTTTTGATGAATTTGTTCTTATTCCAATTGAAAAGTGTCAAAAGTTAGATTATAAAGCATACACTTTTATATTTGCCAGTTATGATTAGTCATCTAAAGCCTATAGGTTTTATAATCCTCAAACTAACAAAGAAGATTAAAATGATTGTTAATATTGTTGAAAATGGTGTGCTTGATTATGCTTTCAATTCAAATTATCTTGACATTATTTATGATTATTTTATTTTTGAATATAATAATGATCATAATGATGTTACTACTTAAATTCCATTTCATTATTATATTCTTTCTCCACCTACATTTATTCCTAAATGGGCTAAGACTACTATATAAGATTCAAGAATTAATGTTGATCTTAATGATACTCATAGAACTAGACAATAATTTTATAATTATGCTTTGCCGTATAAACTTATGCATAATAATTATCTTCAAACTTAAATACAAGATCAAGGTCACCTTAATTGGGAAAAATCTATGCATGATGAATACAACTCTTTGATTTCTAATAACACTTGGGACTTACTCCCTTTACCTAAAAGGCATAATTTGATAAGTTGTAAATGGTTGTTTAAAACTAAGTTCAATTCTGATAATCAAATTAAAAAATATAAATCTAGATTAGTTTCTAGAGCTTTTTCTCAAATTGAAAGAATTGAATATAAAAAAAACATTACTTTTGTTGCTAAACTGCCCACTATTGATGTTGTTTTAGATTTAGCTGCTCACATACATTGGCCTATTTATAAAATGGATGTTAAGAGTTCTTTCTTAAAGGGTGACTTGTTTGATTAAATTTACATGTATCAACCTACTAGTTTTATAAAAAAGTTAATGAACATGTTTTTATTAAATTTAAACAAATCTATTTATGGTTTAAAATAATCTCCTAGAGAATGGTACTTTAAAATTTATTAATTCTCTATAATTCAAGGCTTTACTCGTAGTTTTAATGATCTTAATATTTTTGTCACAAATACTCCAAATGGCATAGATATCATTTTTTAAATACGTTTATGACTCAATAATAACTACTATTAATAGGTCATTGGTTTATTTCACTAAAAATGATTTGAATAATACCTTTGAAATGACGTATTTGGGTCTCTTACATTATTTTTTAGGCATTGAAGTTTGGAAAGAAAAGGATAGGATCTCTATTTCTCAATTTAAATATGCATATAATTTATTATGTATATTTAATATGATAGATTAAAAACCTATTTTTAATGCTTGTAATTTTTTTTAAAAACTTCTTAATGACATGGAAACAAAAAATGTTGATCAAAATTTATATAGACAATTAGTTGTTAGTTTGAATTATCTTACTCATACTCATCCTGATATTGCTTTTTCTATTGGATTAGTATCTTGTGTTATGTCTAAACATAAAGCTACTAATTTTAAAGTTGATAAAATAATTCTTCATTATATTAAAGGTACTCTAACCTATGACATAGAGTATACCTCAAATAACAATTATTCTTTGGTAGGTTATTCAAATTTTGATTGGGCTAGTGATCCAAATGATCATAGATCCACTAGTGGTTATTAATTCTCTTTCGGTTCTAACACTATTTCATGGAATAGTAATAAGAAAGAAACTATATATCTATATTCCATAAAAGTCAAATATAAAGCTTGTAATCATGCTACCAAGGAAGGTATTTGGCTTAGAAGACTTCTTACAGATTTGGGCCACCCACAACATTTGGCTACTCTAATTTTTGGTGATAATCAAAATGCAATTTATTTAGAAAAAAATTGGTTTTTCATGAAAGATACAAGTACATTGAGATTCAACAACACTTTCAATGTGAACTTCTTGAAGAGAATCAGATTATTCTTTCTTTCTATCCTATCGAAGAATAAATAGTTGATATATTAATTAAGCCTGTATGTAAAGACAAGTTTGTTTTTTTTGGTAACAAGTTATGATTGAAGGAAGTTTTAATCAAGGGGGAGAATTAGTGTTGTTTCCTCCCTTTTTGTTTGATTTTAAACTCCTAAATAAATTTTAAGGGGGAGTGTTAGGATCAACCTTTATTTAGGATAAATTTTTTATCCTAAATTTATTTCTCCTTTGTGAGGAATTTATATTTATGTGAGTTTTTAATTCACATAAATCTAGATTCTTTTAAGTGTCACTATCTCCCTTTTTATCTCTTATGGTTTGGGAGTTACTTGCAAGAGTAACTCCTCTCTCCACTTGTCACACACCTACCTTACCTTGTAAAGGATTAGGACATAAGTGTCACATAATTGGAGGGCTTATAAGGTCATAATGGTGTTTTATGTAACTCCCATTTTTCTCCTCTAGCTATATAAAAGAGCTCTTTCTCTCCTCCTTCTTCACTAAGATTTATCTTGATCTCTCTATTCTTCCCTTGTGATTTTGATCAATTTTGTACTTATGAATATCTATTACAAGCCTTCTTATAAGATAATTGAGTTTTTCTCTGATACATTCAGTTTCCCACTTTAAATATCTTATTTTTATTATTTGCTTTTGAGAGGTAACTTAGTATTTTTATGCATTCTTGTTTTTATCTCAATTTCATATTAATAATTAATGCTATTTATTGGATTAAAATCATTTCATTTCCATAATCTCATGGCCCCAAAATTATACCATTCTTTAGTCTCTTAAGCTTTTCCAGCATATTGGTGGCCAAGATAAAGTAAGCCCATCTCTACACTTGCCTAAATATAATGATGGTAGGTTGTAATAGGATGACACATTGAATAAAATCCTCTCTACATGATCTAAATTTAGGATAATACTAGGCTAATAGATTTTGGTACTCCTTTAGCAGTTATAAATATACATGTTTCTCATATGTAGTCAAATGAGTACGATCAAAAGTGCCTTAAGATCAACAATGTCAGTTGTGCACTTAAACTACTATTTAAAAGGGCTATGGAAATTTTCATCATTAGGGGCACAAAATACAACCCCATCTTCACTGAATGACATTTCCTAAACACTACCCTTATTGTCAAACCTAGTATCAAGAATAACTAGTTGCTCAATAATGTCCATATTCCCAATGAAGCCACCCAATTCTACATCCATGTCTAGTACTTCTTTCAAATCACACTCTAGATATTCAATTTCATCATGATTAGGTAACTCATTTGCTATTTTTCTACTTTCATCACAATAAAACTTGTATGCTAAGACACATAACCTATCGACTATACTCCAAAACTATTCTATAGTAGTAACAATCATCAATTTTATAGAGGTAAAAAACTCACATTAGGAGTGTGGATAATTAAACATCAAAATATCCTCATCACCATCATATGAAAACTTAGGATCATCATCATCTTCATCATTGGGTTTAGTTGTATCACATGGGGTATGTGGAAGAAATCACTTATCACACCAATCAATTTCAACATTAAAATTTATAGCATCTACCTTGGTATGTAATGGTTCAGGCATCATCTTCTCAACTCTATCCAATTTGTATAACATCTCTTTGATAGTGGAGGCCAATGTCTTAACATTGTGCTCAAGATTAGATATCTTAGACAATGTCTTTTCTGAATCAACCATATTTACCTCAACCTTCTTGTTCATGGGCATACACAGAACCTTTATGTTACCTTCAATTTAGACAGCCATATTTAATGCCAACCACAGATTAGTGGGATCCTTGTCTCTCAAGTAATATGCATCCATCTTGTCAAATGCATCACAATATTTGATCAAACACATTGTCCTACTAGGCCTAAAATTTTCATGAAATCACAGCATAGGCTTGTCGAACCTTGTGTTGAAGTCCTATTCACACTCATTAGGAATATTTTTGATATTTTCAAACATAGCTAAAATAAAATTGGGATCAATTTTATCACCATGTTGAATTCTAAAAACATTCAACATCTCTTCCCATGAATCAATGCATCCATAGGGAAGGGAATTGAACCATTCACGAGCATCATCCTCCATCATGTCCATAAACAATTTAATTCACACATCCTCATGCTCTACCTGATATTATTTAATGATATTATGAAAATCCCTAAAATTATGATCACCACTAACTATATTGTTCCATTGGAATCTTGGAAGGCATTTCCTTACATTATTTGAAACTTTATTAGGATATCCTTCTATGTCATCAAAATTGATAGGTCTAAACCTAGGAATTCCAAATACAAGATGTCCATTATTATTTTGATCCATATTCCCCATGATTGGTTCAATGGTAGGTTCAATAAAAAATGGAAAATGGATGTGAGGGGTTAAATGAAGTGGACTTGGTGGATTAAACTTGGGAGGGGGTTTAGCTGGTTGAGAAGGAGCTAGATAGTAAATTAGGTTGTAAGGTTATGAATCACTAGAATAAATATGATTAGAAGAATCATGATAATATTTATCAATAGGAATTTCATCAAATAGAAACTAAAGATTAACAAAATTTAGACAACCAACACAATCTCTAGTAGGTAGACATATTTATTTAACATGCCTCCAAACTTGTCTTCTTCTTTGATGAACACTTACAGGCAAGACAGGTTTCTTAGATGAGTCATCCTTGAAGGATGACCTCAGTCTTTTCAACTTCAAAAGTAAGAGAACTCTCAAAGCTAAAGATATTGAAGATGGTCACTGATCTTTCTTTAAAACTAGATGATTTTTTTTGAGTCACCACTAGAAGAATTTTTTTAGAATATAATCATTTACAAACTTTTCATGATACATACTAACACCATATCTTGCCAAAGTTAGTGATGATATATGAAAGCAAAGATAATGAGATTTTTAGATTCATGTGTTACAAGGGGAAACCTCCTCAAAACTTGATAAATCAATAACTCTTTAAAAAAAATTAGTAGATGTCAACTATTAAATCTCAAACCTTGACATGTCCCCAATGGAGTGTTATGGCATTTGATGACCAGGATAGTCTTAATGTAATAAATATAATAGCAGAGAACTTTTAATTTTGAAATTGTTATAGCTTTAGCTCTCTGCAAGAGTTACCAACAACATAAGTGTCACATATATCTATTCCATCCCTAGAAATGGTGTCAATAGATTGTTGGTTCCTAGTTATACATGTCTCTAATATAGCCTTGCACACTTGAAGAAATGTGCTAAATAATGATAAAAAACCTGCTAGAATGTCATTATAGTTGGGGAAGGGTTTGGTATCAAGAATGGACAAGATTAGAGAGAATGACTAAGAGACACCTACAAAAGGTATGTTTAGTTCCCTACTCCTTTTAGCTCTAGTTGAACTAAGGTGAGATAACCTATGTGGTAGTTTTATCACATGTAGAGATTATGCAATTCAACCTTCAGGGGTATTATTGACACAAAGAGACATAAATCTGACCAAAACACAACCAAGCTTGCTCACTCCACCTAGGAAGGGTTGTCACAAAAAATGATCAGATGTTCTAAGCTGGACATAAGCTATTAAAGATAGATATGATTGTGATTGAAACCTTCATTTTAAATCATATTAAACAACACATGGGTAGAATAAAAGATTGGAATGTTTGGTTTTAAAAGCACAAAATGTAGACACATGTTGAATATACAATGTTTATGCATATGTAGGTAAGTAACACTTAAAATATGCAAATCACATGTTATATACAAGGTAGGATAGGGTAGTACAAGTTTATAGTTATAAAAAAGGGGAGGGTAGTGTGATGGAGGTCTTTAATCAATAGGGATTCTTTCAGCATTCATGACATCATTTATTACAAAGATGTAAATAAATCAATGTAAGTTGATGGAACTATAAGGGGTTATTTGCCTTTTCCTATTGAATCCTTAAACCTAGGGTGACCTTAAAAAGTTATTCATCAACATACTCCAAATACAATGTAGAAATGGATTTATAATACAAAACTAAACCCAAGATTACAACCAGTAATGAGCATAGAATAAGATGTCCTACCAGCAATATTGGCAAGATATATCACTGCACTTCATCAATAGAGAATAGAATATAACCACATGCATTTCCATTAACTTTAAATAAAATATTACATACACCAATGTTTGAAAATTTTACCATGAGGTCAATCACGGTGTATTTTCTCCATGTTAGGTAGGGGAGTTATATAGACATGCTCTCAAAACTTGTTAATGGTTGTATAACTGCAACCACCTTATCAAGAGAGACAAAACACAAACCAAATTAATTCCAAATGTGGAAGAGCCTATACTAAGGAAAACATAGACCAACACTATGACCAACACAATGGCCAACCAACCTCTTGAATAAAAGCCAAACTTTCTATTTATATATTTCTTTACCTTTTTGGAACTATGGGTCACCAGTTGGATAATTATAGAATAAGCTTTCAAATCAATAAAGATACTTCTATCTAGAATATTCCATTTTTCATACTTCATATCTTCATCCACTAGTAAGAAAAGTATTATTTTTTCAACTACCTTTATAAGGAATGATGAAGATTTAGAGCTTATCATTTGATCATTTGGTTGAAAATGCCTTTTCATAGAAGCTAAAAGGAGGATATTCACTTGAGGAGCCAACCAAATTTTATCTTGATGTGGAACTGAGTTAGAAATTATTTCCTATTACTTGATTTTCAAATTATGGAAACTTATAGAGATGAAATATATTTTTTGTGCATGTTAATGAAAACCCATTACTAGTAATGATGGATCAGGAGTTGATTTGATTATGATATGAAGTAGGAAAGGATATGATATCATGATTTGGAAATATTTTCTCTACAATGGAAGTTAAACATTCTAATTTACTTTTAATCATTTCCACATCCATGGAAAAGCCATTAATTTTAACTTTAACCTAGACACTTGTCATTTCCTCAGGCCTTTTAAATTTTTTTGTCTTGGCTTGCACTATTGGTTCTTCCTTTCCTAAGAAAAAGTGATCCTTAGATATTGTAATGAGATGATTGAATAATAATTAGTGGCATGCTATTATTCCACTTGTCATTTCTATGTTTTCCAATAGGATCACTAACTTGTCAACCTTTGTTTTGCATCATCAGATCTAGCTAGGGTGAGAAAAAACACTCTATCAAATCATGATCTGAGGAGTGAGGCATGATGGGATAGTGCACTTAACTTAGCCTATAGGATATGTAATTTCACATACTTATGGGCCTCCTATCTACCTTATAGACAACTACTACTTTGAGTTTCCTCAAGCCATGTTGAAGTGTCTCACTTGATCTCAGGTCTTATTGACATTTTAGCATTAATTTCACAATGTCATATAATCTTGTTCCAAATGAAAACATGCCATTAGATCTACCTCCATTTGAAAACAAATGGCTACTTCATGGGTCTAAAATTGATGTCTACATGCCCATTTTAAACATTTAAATCCAAGTAGCTTAAATTTGACATCTACGCACCCATCAAAAAATGTCAATGAGACCATCACTTATAATTTGGAAATATTCTTTTGGGGACTTTGAACATACCCTTTAAAAAAAAATTCAAGGGCACCTACCCTATAAAATTACCCTTCAATCCTTTGGAATGGTCCTTCAAACTCTTAAAAGTTGCTTTCAAAATTTATGAAAGTGTCTTCCATCTTTTGAAAGTGTCCTTTTCCATCTAGACTTATCCTTTAGACTTTTTGTAGATGCACTTTAGGAATTTTACAAGGGAAAATTGCTCAAAGGAAATGATATTTCAAAATTTTTGCAAAGTCAAAATGACTCTTCAGGATTTTTGGAAGTGCCTTATGGTCAAAGCAAATTACCTTAAAATTCCTTCAAGATTTTTTTGAGACAAAAATTATTGAAGATCACATACCCTTCAAATATTTTTCCAAAGCCAAAATGTCTGAAACAAATAGGTCTTAACATTTTCCCCAAAATAAAGGATTTACTTTGGGATTTTTGTGTGAGAAAAATTCTCAAAAGGAAAGTTCCCTTTGGAATTTTTTCTATGGATAATTTTTTTGAAACAAATGGCCTAAAATAAATGAAATATCCCTTTTAACCTCTTACAAAACACTTATCTTGAAAATTTAAAGGACAAAATACCTTTACCAAGGAAAAACAAGACCAAGGACTTAGCCAATTTTTACATGAACTTGACCTTTGAAGGAACACTTTGAAACATAAGATGGCCAAATGACTTAGACATTTACATTGATAAGGGACCAAATTCTTTAGTTCAATTTTGGGAACTAACACATCCTTCATTAAACCATGAATAAAATAAAAATGATAATTATGAAGTACATTATGCATATAATGCAAATCCTTATTTATTTACATGTAAACTTATAATTGATAGAATCATTAGTATATTTATAGTTAAATAAGAACCATGCCTTATTATTAAATTTAATGATGAAAAATTTGTTGATAATGAGTTATATAGACATGTACTATTTATTATAACATATATGGACAAAGCATTTGTACATAATGTTATAATAGATAATGAATCAAGTTAAAATATTTTCACCATAACACTAATTTATTATCATGGTTATGCACAACAAGATTTATAATATACTTCTATATATGTCAAATATTTTGATGGTCATACACAATATGCTCTTGGGAATATAATGTTACCTTTATAATTGGGCCCTCTCATTCAACCCACTTAATTCTTAGTTATTTAAATCAAATGGGGATTTGACATGTTATTAGGACATATAATGAGCACGATAAATGGCCTCATCTAATGTCTAAAAAAAAACTACTTTGTTCTTTTTTGTTATAGTTTCCAGTCTAAAAGACTCAAAAAAGTACTTATGTACATATGTAATATAGATAAATATATGAAAATTAAATTTTAAGTTTAATATGTTATTTATATGTTTTAATTTATTTTAATGGTTTATTATATGCACATATGGATATGATATATTAATGTATATGTGTTGATGGAGATATGACATGTGAGACACATGCCCCTTAGTTAAATAATTCTAATATATTAGGATACATGAGCATTATTAACTTGTAGAATTAATATAATGGGTAATGTTAGTCATACATTGGGGTTAGGAGGTTGGACATCATATGTTGGTTATATAAATGTCTATATGAAATATATTAATATCATTATAAATTATATCAATAAAATAATTATTGAGTCTTTTATTATTAAAAGGATATTGGAGGTTTCTCCCTCGAAGTGGAATTGTGGAGTTATTCCTTCCTAAAGGAGTATTTTATGGGGTTTCCATAACATAAGGATAATTATTATATTTGTGCATATGTCTAATATTTAGACATCATGTCCCACTAAAATATATTATGTTTTTCTTATCTAAATAATATTATTCATATATTAAATATTTCAAGTTTGGGTCATAATGAATCGTATCATTGCATAGAATTTTTAAAATATTGTAGGTGAAACATTAGTTTTTAAAAATTAAATATATATTACACTTTAATACATAATTTTCAATAAATTTCAAGCTAGATTTCTATAATATTTAAAATAAATCATAATAAAAAATATAGTTTTCATGATCTGATTTGAGGAGATATTTCTATTTCACGGTTTGTAAAAAATTCATCACAAGTGTTCTTACCCTATCCCTAATCCAACACAAGTGTTATTACCCTATAAATACTCAAATTTTAAAATCTTTTGATGCATAATGGTTGGATTCATAATTTAATTAACACTTCCATGAGGAATATTCGAAAATAACTAGTATAAATACAAATCAAATACAATTCATTCATAAATCTATAAAATTACCAAGAAAGCACATATTCAAGCTCAATAAATTAATTTCACAACTAAGGAATTCCTACCTAATAATCCATATTTTCATATTAGTCATAGAGTAAATCATAATATAGGTCTGAAGAACTCAAAGGACAACCCATGAGACATATTTTTCAAGTTTAAAACTATATTTATATATGCATCTTAACATATTATATTTCACCCTTATACACACAATACCACACACAAGAACTAAACATATAAGTTTGATTCCGTCCTTGAAGTATTGGATATGTATGCAATGCTCATTTACATAGGGGTCTTTGAGGTTAGCTTGAAACTATGATCAAACTGACCTAATTTTTTGAAAGGTAACCTAACCTAAGGTGGAGAGATAGGGTTTAAAATATTAAAAGTGATACAAAGCCTATCAAAGAGATATAAATAAATAATATGTAAGGTGATATAATACCCAAAAATATCTGGGTGCTCTTATATTAATACAATAAACATTCCATATAGGACAATTGCATCAATATTGGGAAAGTAGAATCAATATAAGTGTCCAGGTATCTAAAAATAATGTTTTTAGAAATTGATGACTTGTTCCTAAACATCAAAAACAAATTCACACATCTATATATATCATATATATGTGTGCATTATTTCAAAATATAATTATTGTTTATTCTTTATTATTATGCAATAAAAATATTATTTTTATTTTACCTTTTACACTTAGCATTTTTTCATAATTCAACAATTAAATATAATATCATAAACTAAATTAGTTATTTGTATTAATTTTAAGAGATACGTTATCTCGATATTGAGTATCATATTTATCATAAATATTATTCAAAAAAAGTGTTAAACATTTGGTGAACCTGACCATTGTGTCTTCTCATGCATTTCTTATCTTAATCTAGGGGTTTTAACCTTGAAGGGTTTTAGATTGCAAAAATTATTCAGTTCCAGTTTTTACCATCATGTTGTAATATTTTATAGATTTTTGATTGATCTTCTTTCCTATTCTCATATTATTCTTTATAATATTTTTAATGAATAAAAATTAACCTCTTACTCCTCCAAATAAAAATGAGGGTGATAGCTCACATTCCTCTAATTAGGTCCATGTTATCACTATTTCAAGTGGGAAGCTATCACATCATATGATTTCAAATGAAAGTAATACATATATTCTTCAATAAACATCTCAACCTCCAAACACTTTGTTAGATGGTGTGTGTATCCATAGTCAATATGATCTACCTATGGGTTATGATTATGAATCTCTTAAATACGAAATCATCATTAAGAATAGGTTAATATAAGATTTTCAAATTAGTTTTAATTTAAAGATAACATCATTGGAACATTAGACTAAATGCCTGTAGAATAAAAAAATATAGTTTCAATCTTATGTTTTCATCCTCATTTATAAATGTTATACCCAACAAGGTTTCATATCAAAATAAGAAAACAAAATAGAATGTATCAAGGAAAAATGATTCAAAAATTTAGAAAAGATTAGTAAGAGTTAAATTTAAATCTAAGACAAATTATTTGAAATAAATTGATCAAATTACCACTTTTACATTATATTACAAGATCACAATATTATTTTGGATATCATAGAATGCATGGGAATAACATTAATTTTTGATTTTCCTTGAATAATAAAATATAAACTATAAAGGATAGTCATGATCCCATCATTGATACATAAATAAAGAAACCCATTCAACTTATGCATGAATCTTTTCCAATAACAAAAATGTATGGGTACCAAAGGATAATTCATAGAAAAAATAATTTCAAATGAAAAAAATATAAAAAAAGGTTAAAAAGGTAATGCTCTAGCAATAAATATTACAAAAAGATCAAAATAAAAAAGAACTAAAAAAGGAAATATTAAAAAAAATCAAGAACATAAGTTGAAAAATAAAACTCAATCTAAGAACACAAGGATTATAAAAAATGGGTTTCTAACAAAGGAGTTTCAAACAAAGACGTGCCTAAAAAATAAAATGATACAACTATGGTTTTTATGGATCCAAACATCATAGATATTTCATGTACAATGGAACAAAAAGTTAAGATTA
>JARHVA010006967.1:122500-132500 GCA_037957365.1 Torreya grandis | reverse complement strand
GCAATATTAGTCAAGGTTATACTTTGAAATTGCCAAAACACATTATCACTAATCCTAAATTAGCAATATTATTTTGGTAATTATGATATCTCATTCATTAATCATGGGTTTGTAGGCCTCAGTACCAAACACTAAAAATATTTACTTTATCTATTAAATATCATTCACTAACCCCTTGTGTGCATGTACTAAACATTTATCTTACAAATTCAAAGGTTTTTGTTCTCATTATGCAAGATCCAAGTAGGAAAATGGCATTAGAGAGGAATCTAGTCAACAAACTTGAAGATGAAAAACACTAATCTTAGAGTCATGGTTTTGACCTGAGAATCATGGCTTTGCAATATGAGTAGTGATATTGTAATTTTTTATTATCTTATTCTAACTTGTATATTTAGTCTTGATATTTTTTGTTTTTTCAGGGTCCATTAGTCATATAAACATCATACCCCCATTTTACATCTTGTTTTAGTCATTTGGGTCCTAAAAGGAAAATTTAGGCTAACCACATAAAGTTTTTATCTTTGTATAACTTGTGTGATTGATTAATTGTCAGGTTTAGCAAGAAAAAAAGGAAAGGCAAGGAGGTCATTTAAAATCAAAACAAACATATCCTATAATCATTTTCCCTATCTTTTGTGAAACCATAAAGTTATTATTTCAACATGAGAATCACAGTATTGCAGTCTTAGTAGCGACATTGCTAGTTAACATTTTGACTTTATTTTATCTACTGGTTATAATCTTTAGATTATATAGAGTAGACTTAGGATAAAATCTGATTTAAAATATCCTTTTTATTCATACTATTTTGGATTCTACCCATTTTTAAATATTTTACTTTGATATCCTCCTAATAAATTGTAATCATCTTTAAACCTATTTGTAAATAGGCATATTTAGTCATCTGAGCAATTTGTCATAACTTATCTAAGCACTTATTCTTGTAAAAGTTAAATATTTGAAAATTTTCTACTTTAGCACAAAATCACTAATCTCTAAATTTTGATATTAGTAATTTTGACTTAAGAGTCATGGTTTTGTATTATTAATTATAGTAATGTCATGATTTACAATCCATGATTTTTCCTTGGAGTTATATTTTTTCATTCTCTAGTTGTAAGTATGCTTTACATTAACTATGTATTTCTTATTTTGTAGGAAATTGTTGGTTTTGCAATAAATTAGTCAAACTAATAATGCTTGTCTTGTAGGTTACCTCTTTTTGAGTGCCAAAATCAAACTACTAACCATGTGCTTATAGGATGCCTATCAAAGACTCCTTTGGCACTTTAAAAATAATTTTTGAATCATTATAATCATTTTGCCTTGTATATATCATTTTATCTCACATGTTATTACATCTTATAAATATCTCACACTTAATATTAATCAGTTAAATAATCCCTTTTGTCTACATGCTTGTCTCATGAGGGCTATAATGGTGTATGTTATCCTCTTTTCATCCTTATAGTGATTCTTGGAGGATCAAAAGTGACCTATAACCCCCCAAATTTTTATTTTATAGGGATTAGTGATGTGGATTTCATCATCATGCACTAGAGCAAACTTCATGTTCCTATAGAGTATAAAAATTAGGAGAACTATCATTACGTGCCAAAGTAGAATTCCCTATAAAGGGTTATATAAAGTGAGGGGAAATTAGGATCCAATACAGAAGGTGGTTATAAAAATTCCTATACATATATGGTCCCCATTATGCCTTCACGTATATCAAGGAATCTTATAGAAAACCTTGTACAAACCTAACATAGGACCGTTCGATTGTAATAGGCATTTCACTATAGGAGGCAAGAGTAACTACTAAGAATATATTAAGTGAAGATGGGGTTAAAAGGGTTTGGTCAATTCCATAATGGGTCACCAAGAAACAACCTCACCCATAAAGATGTTAGATAGTACAATCATTAGGTTACACACACTTGAGTTTACTAATCATAGGTTTGTGGTTTTCTTGGTTTAGAAAGCATGTTATGTTAGACCCATGTTGTTTATGATCCAAGTGAGCCTTTTTACCCAAACCTATGCATTCCTATCGATGTATTTTACACATATCATCTTGTATATCATTATCTTATCATTCTATCATCTTGTATATCCTTGTCATCATCTCATTATAGATATTGTCTCCCATCACCACCTTATCTTAATCCCCTCTTATTGTAACCATATCCACCTATCATTAGTCATACCACCATCACATGTTGTCATCCACATTTTTTCCTAAGTGCACTCTATCCATAAATAATCTTTTATGTTGAATTTTCCTTTACCTACTCACCTCATCCCCCATCTATTATAAATTCATCTTATCTTATCCTAGTTGACTCTTTAGGTCACACCTGTATCAAAACCATCCATGTATCATTCACATTACCCTTATAATTTCATCACACACACACACACACACACACACACACACACACACACACACACACACACACACACACACACACACACACACACACACACACACACACACACACACACACACAAACACACACACACACACACACACACACACACACACACACACACACACACACACACACACACACACACACACACACACACACACACACACACACACACACACACGTGTCTTTTTTAATCCCTTTATCCTTATCATCTTCATCACATAGTCATATCCCATCTTATCTTGAGAAAATTACTCCAAGGCTAGAGCTAATCCTTTTTCCCTTCATATTATCATATCTTTCTAGTCTATTATCACTCATTATTTGGTCAAATCTCATACCTAGTCAGTATCCTACTAACGTCTTATCAATTTATCAGTCTCAATCTAACAAACCCATCAATCATAAATCTAATAATCTCTAATCCAATCATCTTTCTTAGTCATAACTAACACCCATCTAATTATCATCTTGATAGTTTGAATCTTGGCACCCATAAAATCCCTAATCCTTTTGCTAGATTGAGAAATAGGTATTATTGATAAATCACTAGCCTTTATTATAATATTATTATGAAGTCTAATCATATTCTTTAATCCATTAATCCTCATCATCAACTATCATATTAGCTCGGTCCTTCTGACCACTTTTCTCAAGAAAACCATGTCTAATACTTATTTTATCTCTGCCTCAACCCTCATTATCATCCGTCACCATGAAACTAGATCCCATTCTCATAGATAGATACATATTTTCTAAAAAAGGATGAGATAATCTTATATATCCTTAAGATGGGTGTCCCACTCCTTGAAGCCATTGATCCCATTCAACTCATTTCAGCTTAAGACCAAACCCATTCATATGAATCCCATTCAGATCCTCTTCTCGCTAGTAATAACCCATCATCTACCCATTATTAAACTAGAAAAGGGAATCCAACCCATTCCACATCATCTAATACTAGTCCATGGGCCTATATTTGCAACATCTATTTGATCTAAAGTCTTATGCTTCCACATCAAAGTCATAAATTAAAGTTGGCCTTTATACTTTCCTTTTTATGCCCTTAGAATCTCTTTTCCAATAACTTTCCAATTCTAATATGATGGTCTATCCACCCATAGAAAATATTGATCCCACTAAGCCTAAGCCATTTAGGTATAAATCTAATCAATATTGTGCATATCACCAATCCCAGGGTCAAACCATTAATCAATGTTGAAATTTCCAAGACTATGTCCAAGACTTCATCGACCATGGTGACATAGTAATCAAGGATCAATTAGATGAATCTATATCACTAGGTGAAAAAGAAGAGGAATCCCAATATCTCATTCCTAATAATTATTAAGCCCTTCTCTTTTGAAGACAAGGTCAAAACACCACACCCATATTCTATGATCCCTCCATCTTCGATAAATCCTCCATCAAAGACAAGTCTATTACTTATGAACCTAGTTCTCTAAACTCCTTCCATTGGCATATATTTTCTAATACATCATACCTCTACCATCTCCCCCTTATTCACCATATAAAAAACCCCTTGATGAGAGGTTAATTACAAATAATGAATCTTATACTCGCAATAGTGCACCTTGTATATCAAAGCTAACATAAGACTTATATGTATCAAAATCCTATTCAACACTAGTATATAAATCATATTCTTTATCAAAAACATCAATCCTCATTGATTTTATAATAGATAATGATAATAACTATATTTCTAAGGATATATCTAATTTAGATACCTTGAATTAATCACCAAGCATACTTTTTGATCCCAATTAGGATGATGACATCATAACATAGTTCTTGCAAGATTTATCTATTGAAGATTGATAGAGTGAATCTGATCCTACTTTGGATGTGTATGCTACAAATAGTCTTAGTGATCCTTTTGCTAATCTTAAGGATATTTTCTCTAATTTCAAAAATGGGTCTCCTTAGAACCCCTATGAGGACCATGTTACCCCATCACTACTCATTGACCTCATCACATCATCTCCCCCACCTTCATCCATCATAGATCCATTCCTTCTAATCAATGATAATTTAATCACCTCCCTTCATAAGGTTGAACATGAACATACATCATTGGACTTTTGTCCAAGTAATATACCAAGTGCTAAAAATACAAAATTCTAAGACCGCATTCAAAACTCCGTCCATAATGATCAAATCATCTTTGATCCCATAAGTCAAAATAAAGAGAATTTAAATCATCATCCTTATCCAAAAATGTCTTCCCCTAGTGAAGCCCAAAATTAGGCACTAGGTGGAAGTCAAAGTAAAATGCAAATAGAAAATCAAAATAATATCAAACACACTATTATCATGGCTGATAATCCATCAAATAATCAAATCGGAGATGAACTTCAAAGTCAAAACATCTTGGATCTCCTACAATCCATTATTAATTTGCACCAATCAAATGAGTAAAGTCTAATGTCTTCAATGATGTATGTGACTTATAGTCATAATCCACCATCACCCATCATACCATCCTATCGTTATCTTATCATACATTTAATTCCCATATTTCCCCATCAAGATATAATTAGATCCATACCTCCCATCACCTTCCTGATCAATATTGTCTCTCCTAGGGGTGACAAAGATAACTAATTTATATATCTACAGGGGTTGAAATAAAGAATCAATAAAGGTCACAAGGACATTAATACATCTAGTGGAAATAACATGGTGCTAATATCACACATCTCCAGAATAAGTATTGGCTAAATATACAATAAGAGTCAAAATTATTACATATTTTACCCATGTCTAATAAATCAAGATGCCATTAAAATAATAATAATAAATAAATAAGTAAATAAAAAATTATTCCTTTAATGGTGAAAACTAGTCTTTTGGTACCTTGGGCAAGTAACATGATGAAACCTAGTTTCCAACATCATGGTAAAATAATTTATTTTATACATTTTACCTCAAAACTTGGGGGGGAATGTATCCATTTCATATCCTTTTTTAATCCATCCATACTTGAATCATCCCTCATCAACCTTGTTTTTACCCTCCATATTTCGTTCTTACCCATCATCTACCATCATATCATACATCCTATTATGTCCATCCTTTCTTATAGTCTTTGACTTCTTAAGGAAGTGGTATATGTCTTGAGGAATGTTTTAAAATCATCTTGGCATATACTCCAATGGACACTCAGGAAACTAAACATCTAATTCCTTCACTATGTTGCCATTGGAAATCCCTAGTCCCTTCTTCCTTGGTCCTCATCCACTTTATACATAAACCTCATCCTTTTATCATCCCATTCATCATTCCATCTATCCTCATACTAGATGCTAGGCTTGGTGTTCCCTTTTCTTGTAACCCAATTTTTATAGTTTACATACATATTCCAAAAATCCCTAAAAATTTGAAATATTCAAAAAAACCTATAAATCAATTTTATTTGAAAATGCAAAAAAAATTCCATGGTGTCTTGTCTTATGTTAAATCCCTTGCATCCATCTTCATGATTTTCATCTTTCACAACTTCTAATATCCATCTCATATTTTTCCATTCAACATCTTTGGATATAACATTTAATCTTGGAACCAAATTTGAGTGGTCACCCATCCCTTTAATATCATCTTCATCCTCTCAAAAAGGTATTACTGACATAAATAACCCTATAAAATAATTTAATCTATCAACCATCACTTCCCTATCATTACCTCTTCATACCTCGCACCATACAATCATTATTTTTCTAGTGTGAAAGGTAATTAATCCCATCATTTCCTACTCTTATTGATAATTCAAATTTTAAAATGTTTTGTATTTTGGTAATCCTTGGTCATTTATATACTCAAATCTAAAAACCCACCTTTATAAATTATCCTCCTTTGACCACTTTTAAATTTAATTTCTAGGTTAAACTAGTATCCAAAACCTCATACCAAATCATCACACCTCATCATCCATATCCATACCTAATTATTAACCCTAATCATGATCACTATATCCAAATCCAAGTCTATCCTAATTCTAAAATTACATCATTATCATCATATTCATTCCCAAATCACCCCTCCCATCATTAGACAAGACATCGTCACATTACACATAAATACTTGTGTATGTTACTTGTTTTGTTTAACTTGATTGCATGTATTTTATCATATAAATATTGATTATATCTCTTTTTGACTTTTGGGTAATGAAAAAGGATGATATGAGGTTATTAAATCTATAATAATGCTTATAAGTGACCTTGATGTTGCATAATTTATTATTTTCCCATGTAATTTGGCGTAATGTCCTCTTGGTCATATCTATATCATGGGGCATACTGCCAAGTGATATATTTATTGGATTCCTTAGAATATTATGTAATTTATGAAAAATATTATGTCTTGATTTTTTACACCATCATCATTCATTTAATCATTTCATCATCCTTATTCGCATCACTCATCTAATTCTTTCAACCTATCCATCTACCATCCAATATTTTCTCTTCCTCTCATCATCTAAGTCACATAATTTATCCAACCACTATCATTTATCCCCTCCATCATCATCATCATCCTATTATCTCTCTCATCATTTATCACTTAGTTATAACTACATCAACTTGAGGTCTTTTTAGAATATGTAGGTAGTACTTCATCATTTTTCAATTCTAAAGAATAACTCAGCCACTATCTCATCTTTACCCATCATTCATCTTCTCATTTGACATTAGTCTAATACTTGATCCATAATATAAATCATTCATCAGTCAAGTGATCAATCACTACTATCAAAATCATCTACTTAATATGTTTTTCATTCTCCTACACATAATGATTAGGTCCAAAAAGTCACAACATTCATATTTTCTCCATATTTTATTACACCAACCACTGATTGGTTAGATTATCATCTATTAATCACATTGTGGATCATTTATATGATGCAAGGCCACCCAATTCTTTCCCTTTGACTTTTATTCAATTGAACATATCATCTCTTGTTTTTCATCACCTTCACCATATCAATCAACTTTAACTTTGAGCTATAGCCATGATTACTATTATCCATTCCTTATATATCCTATGTTATATTTATATCTACCATGTGTTCTTGCTTGAGATATGTCTAAAACTTGTGAACTTTTGAATATTATCATCATAATGTTACAGTTGATTCCCCCTTAGGATGTGTCGATAACCATGACAAAGTCATTTCCCATCCCTAAGCATATGTCTTTACTAGAGTCATCTTCAATTTATAGTGCAATGCTAAAGTCTAATTCATTTTATTAATCTTCTATCTCACATATATCATCCCATACCCTTGTCTATCCATTGCATCTTACCCCTTATTTATTCTTTCAAGTGCCCATCTATCTCATTCTTCCTCACATGTCCCCATGATAGGGCATCATATCACCTAACATCTTTTATCCATAACATGGTTTTTATTTCAAAGACCGTTAATCCTTACATTTTTATCTAATCATGATTCCCTTTCAAAGAGGGTCAAAATTTACACATATAAATTCACTCACTTCAATTAACATCACTAATATTACCATTACATGACACTAATTTTACCTATTTAGTTTATCTCATTTAATCACACCTTAAAATAACAACCCCTTTTAATCATTTATCCAACATCCCCCTTAATATCCTCCTTCATTAAATAACTATAATTTTATCCCACTTCCTCATTAACTACCTTAATCATCCTTTATCTTATCATAATCCCTACTTATCTATTATTTAGGAATTTTAAATTCCTATGGCCCACCTAATAGCCTATTCTTAGAATATCCTACAAACCTAATCCTAATCACCTACCTAATCCCTATCTAATCCCCTACCTAATCCTAATTGACCCATAAGAGGATTTTATAATTTTCTAATTCTATAATCCTTTAAATATAGAGGCTTCCAAGCAATTTTAAATTCCTTGGATAATACTCCACCATAGATCTCTAAAATCTAACTTTGAATTTCAACCATTGATTATTCCCTCTTCATTTAATATTAGCAAGCCATTGCCTCCATGGATAATCCATCTATCAAGTTCATAAAGTCTCCATTCCAAACAAATCCTTGAATCCATCATCAACATCCTTTGATTAAGTAATCATAATGTCAAAATTCTGAGTCCATAGCAATCAACTATCTATTTCAACATCTTGGAAGGAGGCTAGCTGGAATAAGGGATTTGGTAAGGTTTATCATATAATTGTGATTTATTTCCACAATACTTCATACTAGGTAGTTTTATGTTTCAAGTTTAAATTACATAGTTTATGGTAATTTAATCAAATAGTTGTATATTTCATACTAGAAATATACTAGGTTATATTCATCCCTATTATCATATCAATCATAGGAAAAATCATAATACATGTCTAAATCACTCAAAGCAAAACCCATGGGACATATTTATCAAGTTACAATCTAGATAACAATATGCATCTTCATATAATATATTTCACCCTTGTCCACACACATCTCCATAAATAGGGGAGAACTAAATAATTCTAAGACCCTCCTTAGAATGTTGAATATGTAGGCAAAACTCATTGATAGAAGGGTTTTTTCGGTCAACTTTATATCATGAGTGCACTAACCTATTTTTTAGTAAGGTGACCTAACCAAAGTTAGAGAGAAAGGGGTTGAGTTATAAATAGTGATAGAGAGAATGTACACAAGATATAGATACATAAAACTAAAGGTGAAACAAAACCCAAAAAGGTAGAAGTGGTTTAATATTGATACAACAAACATTTATTACATGATAGTTGTATAGAGATTTAGATAATAATGTTGACATATGTGTCCATAAGTCACTGTAAGTGTCTAGGTAAATAGAAAGAATATTTAGATAATATAATGACTTGATCTTGAACTATAGACAAATTATTTACACATATGTACATATAAGATATATATAGACATAATTTTATAAGTTAATTAATGTTTCTTATTTTTTTATTATAGAATCAAGATATTTTTTGGAAATATACTTTTCATATTTAGCATTTTCTATAATTGAACACTGAAAGAGAATATAATAAACTAAATTATTTAATTAGCTTGATTTTAATGAATATGTTATCTCGTTATTTAATATCCTATTCATAATAACCCTTAAACAAAATTTTAACTTTGTCAATATTGATATTTATAAAACTATACATGTTCAAGAAAATAATATCAAGGAAGTTCATGTAGATTGTAAGAATATCCATGTTTTTGAAGGTTTTAAACTCACTATGGAAAACTATTATATTCATTCATATTTTTATGCTTTGGATATGAATGGTGTGGATATATTTCTTTGATATCCTTATTTATAGATATTGGGAGAAATAAATATTAATGTGTAAAAGCATTTCATGATGTTTTGGTAGAAAAAAATGAAGGTTACTTTACATGATATCATAGTTGGAAAATCACATATAATGGTCAAGTTAGATCATGAGGATGATATTGAAGAGGGTGAATAAGAGCATGATTAAGACTTAGATGAAGATATAAATAAATAAATATTAAAATTAAATAATAAAACCTCATTTAATCAAGAG
>JARHVA010006967.1:97500-120000 GCA_037957365.1 Torreya grandis | reverse complement strand
GAAGCTCAATTCTAATCGAGTAGGGACCACTTGTTAGGAGTCGTGTCAATTGAGTTCATTAATTTGATATCTTCTATTCAAGTTGTGTGTTTATGTTCCATTTATGTGTTTAAGTATCTTGATTACTATATTTGATTTAATTATAATAAATTTCTCTTACATGTGGTTGACCGATTATCTTTAGTTTAATCACAGGAAGGTTTCAAAAAAATAATATGGATTTATTTTATGCATCTTTCCTTTAATGCAAGTGTGTTTCCATTCTCTTATGTATAATTATCAAAAGAATATTTTTCTATATGAAACCACTAGTATCTTAACCTCCAAACAAACTTAGTGTTAATATATAGTTTTGATACCCTACCAAAGTATATGTACCCCATGTTGAAATTTTAATGAAAGGGTATTCTCAATAAACCAAGTGGCTTCCCCTGTGGAGCACATTCTATTAAGTTGTACACAATGATTGGATTGTGTGAAGTTTAATTGGGGATTTTTTTTTCCTATCATTTGGGTGACATTATCAAGTAAGGTGTCAAACATTAGGATATCTTAGGGTTGAGATAAATTTCATATTTTATATAAGTAAAATTTTAGTTTTTCTAGAGTAAAAATTTCCATTTTGTAGCATAAAATTTCCCACTTTCTAAAGTAAAATTTCCCACCTTCTAGCTTACAATTTCCCACTTTCTAGAGTTAAATTTATTATTTTATTACTTAAAATTACTTAATTTCAAAAGTCTAACAATTTATTAAAAAATATTTTTTATTTTTTAAAATCATAATAAGTTAAATGCCCAAATAATACCCATCTAATTAATCTTGTGTAAGGCATGGCATAGAAACACAAAAGGTGGAAGTTTTTGCATGTGGTGCTAAATAAATTACATAGGAATACATTTTCCTAAGAACTTTGCTTCTATTTAGAAAAAGAAGCTAGGATATTTCTTATAAAATAAAATATATCACCTAAATTTTTTTTTTATCATTTTCAACAACAAATATATGACTTGAACCAATGGATTTATCACTTACAACAACAAAATCATCAAATTTAGTAACTGGAAAAATAATTATGGTAGTTTCACACCAACTATTATAGATATAAAAGGAATTAATGAAATATTTTTTGGGTGAATTGATTAAAAATTTTGAGAAAAAAAGGAGGATCCTCATACCCCTATAAAGTATGTTATTGATGATGTTTTTATACACACCATAGATGATAGTTTTCACCATCTCATTTTAGGATCAATGATTAATCACTCCAAGG
Organism: Torreya grandis; assembly: GCA_037957365.1. NCBI lineage: Eukaryota > Viridiplantae > Streptophyta > Pinopsida > Cupressales > Taxaceae > Torreya > Torreya grandis. The sequence goes on along the minus strand of JARHVA010006967.1, from coordinate 118,727 downwards.
CATGAGTTGTAGGTATGTAGTTTTAGACCAAGTGGTTGAATAATAACATGTGACATATATCCCATCACTATAAATTCACTCAAGTGATAAAATTAACATCCAATAACATATACTTATAGTTATTCTATATTAATAAATAAGACCTCATAAAAAAACTCAAAAAGAGGGAAGAGTGGGGAAATATAGAAGGCATGTGGACCGAAGAAGATGAAATGTTTATAAGCCAATTTTTTTACTAAAGGTTAGACAATAAAAAATAAAATAATGTTTGTGACAAGTTGCTAAGATCACACCAAAAATCAAACACAATTAGAATTATAAGGAAACAATAAATACACTAACCTTAAGCATATATAATCAAATGTTACCACATTTTTAAGATTATGTTTACACATATACAATGGGGGATTATGACCAATATACAAAAGGAATTAAGACTAGTTACAAAATAATATGAATAAATTTATTGAAAATACAACTCATACACAACCAAGAGACTAAGATGCTATAATGACATAGATTCTCAAAAGATTAACATGTTCGGAAAAGAATCAATATTTACACATCAAGAATAATTATAGATGTAGACACCTAAATTACATTTATTGTCAAAATGAACCTAGAACCTATTGATATTCTTCTTAATATAATTCTTGACATTTCCCTCCAAATTCAAATAGTTTAATAATTAAAATTAATCAATTGTGCAGACTTTTAAATCTATATTTAAATATTAAATCCATATTTTACACCTCACCCAACATGTTTCACTTTAATTTCCATCACATTTTGACTCAATCCCAACAAAACCCAAAAATTCATCAATTTCCTTTGAGTCATACTTTGAGTTGTCAAAAATTTTGACTCATTCTCAATGGCTCAATTATACATTTTAATGTTTCTCTCAACCATTTAAAATGTTCATCATCCTCATGGATGAGGACACATTAGCCACCATAGGTTATTTGGATCATTAAAAATATTCAAAAAATGATCCACGGTTGGATCCCTCCTCCAAAAATATATAAATAAGTATTATATCCTTCACTTTCATCATCCTAACTTATACTAACTAGGATTTATCAAAATTAAAAACAAGTCTAAAGAAAATCAAAGTTAACATAGAGTATTCTCCACCCAAATGCTAACCATTTCACCTCGCATTAGAAGAGTGAAAAAACACATTTAAAAGAGAGCTAATTGAATCTACATCACAATGGAAGAATATTTTAAAACCAACGTATAATTTTGTATTTATTTATTTTGTTTGTAGCTCTAGCTCAGTTTGAGATAGTTTATATTAAGATGTATTACCTTAATTTGGATTTCTAGATTTCTTTCAATACATTTTTACATGCATTGTGGGACCTTCCCTCATATTTTTATCTCACACTCATCATATTTCAATTTAGAAAGTGTTTTTTATTTTATTTTTGTAATTTTTATTTTCACATGCATTTAGTCTTTGTTTTGTGAGTGATAGTTGAAGTTATAGATCATTTTTTGGCATTTTCCTATTCATCTATGCGTGGTTACTGTGGAACTATAGAATTAAGACATTAACTATAAAATTGTAACCAATAACTAGGAAATCAAATTTTATCATACTTTTATTGTCTTTTTATTAACATTATTTTAACCATCATTTTTCTATTCATTTACTACTTATGTATATGTTTTTAGTTTTTTATAACTATCTTTTACAAGAAGGTAGTGAATTTGGTAAACTTATTAGAGAAATCACTGTTCCAAACTATAAATTCATCTTAACCATCTATAAAATCATTAACCTTGGCAATGAAATCATCTCAAAACCATGAAATTTCCCCCCCATTTTCTATGTTTTCTATTTTTATTCCCAACAGGTTTAACAATGAAATCATATTACAATCACAAAATTATCATCTTGAATAACAAAATTATCATTTTTAGAAACAAAATCATCATTAATCTGAGCAAAATCATATTTGGAGACTATGAAATCATCATTCTAGACTAAAAAATAGGTAACTATATCTATGAATTTGGTAATTTTAATTGTAAAATGATTTTGTAACTATAAATTCATCTATTCTATGTTTACCTACATTCTATTTATTTCTTGTGGCTAACCATTTACAATTTATCTTTTCTTATTTTACTATGTAACTTTGAATCTGTAACAGAAGGTAGTTCTTGTGTTTTTTATTTACTCCATTATAGATTGCCTTGATATCAAGCCCAAAGAAACACTCTAACAAATTATTTGTAGAATGCTTGTCAAATAAATTTTACAAAAGGGATAAAAAAAACTAATTTATTTTATTTTGACACTAATGTTTCAATTCAAGTTTTCAATTTTATAGTAATTAGATCACATTCGGTTTGGATTTAATTATTTTTTCAATATTCTATTTGTGATTGTCAAATTGTATATGTTTTTCCCTTAGCATCATATTGATTATGATACTCAAGAATCAAAAATAATTTCATAATTATTTTTTTACCTATGTTTTATTTTATTATGCTCTTTCCTTTGCATCACATTAGTGATGATACCTAGAAATAAAAAACAAACACTAATTTTTTATTTCTTTTTTTATGGGGTCTATTGGATGTGGATTTCTCCACCACGTTTTAGGATTAACCCCATGTACTGGTAGGGTATTTATAGAAAGATAAAACTATTTCAATTTCCTAAGTGATTATGTTTGAAGCACACCATGATGTAAGGGGATTTCATGATCTAATCTCTAACATTTCAACAGTTGCCTCCATATAGGATATTACTAATTTTCAGCACATTAAAACCCTTATGGTTATGCTGGTCACTTTGAGACAAGACCCAATAGTGTGTGTATACTCTATTTATTTATTCTACAAAATTGGACCTCAATATACCAAATTTTATATCATAGGAATGCCCTTAAATAATCTTGTTCAAACCTTAAGCCTAATAAAACCTCTTTTACCATTTGATTTTAGTGCATCAGTTAGAGGTTAACACTGAGAAGCTACCTTTCACACACCCTCAAAACTAGAAAGAGTGGGCCATGGAAACAACATGATCCTCCATGGTTAGTGCCTTTAAATGTTAGGTTTTAACTAAGAGAATGGATGAGTTAGTGACATTAAAAGGCCCAAACCTTGTTCATGATCATAATCCTAGTTTTTCGTTATTCATGTGCAATTATTTCACTATTTAAAGTAGTAAATTTTTTTGTTTCCTTTTGTTTACCATGTGATATAATATCCTTATTTTTAAATGAATTATTTTGAGTTTTTTAATCAATCAAGACATCCTAAAATCAAACATTTCCCAAAAACTAAATGTAATTAGTTTAAGGATTATAATTTTTCAATCACTTTGGTTAGTGCTTTTAGTTTAAATAGTCCATTTATTTGATTAATTTTATTTTATATACATTTAACCTATCAATATGCAAATGAACATGCTTAAAAATTCAATTTCAAGGGCTAAGTAATTTGACAATGATACCTTTCAATTCACCAGCCATGAGTATCATGTAAAAATATAAGAGATAGCCAAACAAGAATAAGATGTAAGGACTTACCAAGATGAGAGCAGCACCAAAAATATCAAACCTACACCCTCATATGATCAGTATATCATGTTAAACAAGAACAAAATTGTGTATCAAGCCTTGTGTTTTGGAGCAAAAATTCTACCTAACTTTGATGTGTAGAACTTGTAATACTTAATTGCAAGAAAATAACATTCATCCTCAAATCCTAATCAATTTACCTCATAATTTTTTTTAGAGGGAATAAATTCCCTCATAAAATCCTCATAACCACATCCCCAAGTCTCTCAAGACAAAGTGAAAACTATCTTACATTAGGAGTCATCTCAAACAGGACATGGATTCTCCTTGAAAATTCATGCAACCCAAGGTAACCAAGATATTATGCACTTTCAATCTCATCAACCAACCAATAATTTTGGTAACCCCAATGTGAATGTGAATCCTAATTTACCTTCACATAATTATCTAATTAATTTGAGTTTGAACATACCTTCAAACTCATAAATCATTCACCCAACAAAACAAAACTTTTATCTTATTTCAATTTTACCAATCATGCAACAAGTAAATTCAAACTTGAAAATGAGCCTCCAATATAATTCAATTTTAACCAATAAAAATTTGATTACACTAAATTTAAATGTACATCTAAATTCATAAGATTATGGTCAAATTAATCTAGTTTTGAATCTTCATTAAAAATCACTAACCAACCCCAATCAAAGTTCCATCATTCCTAATCAAAATCAAAGCTTGAATACTCATTCTATATTATGAAACCAACCATCTCATCCTAATCATAGTCTTTATTCACTCACACTTAACCATCATAATTTAGATAAAGGTTTACTGAATTAGTTTTACTCTTATATTACCCGTCAATCAGTTATATCTAGTTTTAAATCTAATCCAAACCTTTCATTTAATTCCAACCCAAATCCTGACACAATTTAAACCAAAACAAAACACCTACTAAATTTAACAATTTTAATTTCAATCTAAACTTTAACATCAATAACCCAAACACAAATCCTAATTTTAAACTTAACCAAAATAAAAAAAAATTGAAATCCAAAATACATTTCAACCAAACCAAGCTAACTCTAATTCAAACTTAGGTTCTAATCCATTTAATTTAAACCATAAAATGCACCAACAAAAATCTAATCCAAATTAGTTTAATCAATCTAATTTTGGTTACAACACTAATCCTAACTCCATGAAATTCAATAACAATCCACCAACCAAATAAAACTTTAGCATAAACCCCAATCAAACAAATCAAAACGTATACTTTGTAGATAATCCCAACCTTGGTTTCAAGCCAAATTTAAATCAAACAAACTTTGGTTCTAACCCAAACTCAAAGCAAACAAACTTTTGTTCTAATACAAATCCAAACCCAACGAAACTTGGTTACAACCCCAATTTCAGTCCTTTTTTAAACTTTAGAAATATTAATTTTAAAAACCAACCTCCAAAAAATTTTAAGCAACATCTTACTCAAATTATACAAAACACAAATTAATTCATTATTTAACCCTCCAATTTCATTAATCCATTGATTTAAATGAACCAACTATCCCTATATCTTATATAAGAGTTTCAAAACATAAAGGATAGAGCTCAAAGCTTATAAGATGGTGTTTATTCTAGATAAAAACAATATAAATTTTTGGAATTTTTTTCCTATTCTTAAAATTTAAGTACAATTACCACACCCTTTCCCAAATACTTTGAACTTCAAAAATTCAACAAATATAAAGGTAGATGTTGATTATAGTAAGGAATACATGTTGTGATTATTCCCATGAAGTCTCAGGGGCCAAGCCCTTGAATGGTTTTTACCCCTTCCAAACAGATATTTTTTTTAGCTTTGAGGAGTTATCTAAAAAAATTGTTTGATAATTATTTTATAACATCAAAAAATAAATGACCACTTTGGATTTACACAATACCAAACAACGCAACGATGAAAAATTTTCCCCTTCCTACAAAGATGGAGACAAATGTCATGTCATTTCACATGGTCATTTCCTTAAACTAATATATTGGACATATTATTGAAAAATTTAAATTTGTACTTGGGACACCATTCATTACTCTTTTTCCCAAGATCCTTTGATTAAATAATTGAAAATGGAGTTCAAGTAGAAAGAATATTAAGGAATAGAGGTGTGATTAAAATATTTAAACTAGATAATAATAATTCCTCTAAACCAACATAAAATAAAATATTTTCCAAGAGAAATAACATTATTGGAAATGGTGTAACTTATGTCAAACATATTCAAAACCATAAAAATCAAACACAAAGCTACACTCAACAAATTAATAACATCACTATTCATAGCGAAAAACCTAGACAAGAAGGACCTGAGCATAAATTCACTCATTTGGGTGAAATTATGAAAATATTTTCTAAAACTTTTCTCATATAAACATGATCACATTGCCTAAAACCAAAACTTTTGATGAAATTATTCCTAAATCCAAGTGGTATAGAGAATATGAGTATTGTGAATACCATAGGATTAGAGGACATTCTACTAATAGGTGTATGTCCTCAAACACTATGTTCAATACCTAAATAATAGAGGAGACATAGAGACAAAAATAAACTATCCAAACCATATAAAAAAAATAATTTGTGATATACCAATATCCATTCCATAATCATGAGTAGAGAAAAGGATATCATAAACAAGAACAACCAGAACCCAATAATATTAATTAGCCAAGTCATCCCTTCAATTCTATATTCAATAGCATTGATTCGATACATAACCATGTTAATGTCATTACTTTTCCATCACAAGAATACAATTTTACCACAAGTATGAAAAGATTACCCTTTTAATTTCATCATCCTCTAATGTTGAATGCAAGTACAACATTATCGACCATCTTGAGAAGACAGTATAAAGTGTTCAAAAATTATACCTTCAAAAGACATTTCCTGTATATAAATATATATTTTAAAAATCTCTCTAAGAGTATAAAATACATTAATACATCAATCCTAAAAACATCCAAGCATTAATTGATAATTTGACCACTAACAATCATGTAAAATTTGATCATTCTGATGTCACTCCTTTAGGATCAAATCATATTCTCCCATTGTACATATAGTTTTTCTTCTCTAAGCACAAGGTCAAAAGGGTTTTTATATATAGTGGTTTGACACTAAATATATGTACATTATAGCTTATAAAACACCTAGAATATCCAATAATAACATTAGAAACAAACATTGTTAATATAAAGGCATATGATAATAATGAGTGACAATCTATAGGAATAATTTATTTTACTTTAATGGTGGTGTCCATTATTATATAAACTCTTATTCATGTTCTTTATCTTGATCTACCATACAACACATTTCTATGATGTCCATGGATACATTCCATGAATGTCATCCCATCAACCCTATATCAATGTTCAAAATTTTCCCATGTAGGTATGGAAGTTACTATATAAGGTGATCCTAAACCCTTCAATATTCTAACCTATTGGAAGATAAATACAAAAAATAAAAATATTTACCATTTACTAATGATAACATTACTCCTATTGAGGATTATACTTTGCTTGAAAACTATTTCCATTCATAATATTTATTTCAAACACCTCTTTTTGGCTGGATTAATACACCAACCACCTCCATCTCCATTGAAAAGGATTCCATCAGGGAAGCATCCAAGCAACCATCCAAGAAAGATTTAAATCGACCTTTTATAGAGAGAGCTTCAAATTACCCTTATGTTGAGCAAGATTTAAATCCACCACCCACTTCTAGAACATCCTCATCCACTTCATCCCATTTTAAGATCATTGATAAAGGAATGAACACATATATAATTTAGGATTTTGAAACACATCTACAATCCATACCAATCCAAATAACTATTCTATGCCTTGCCATTTATAAGATAATAAGTGGCTAAAAAGCTTATCAAGATAAGATTTATAGAAGGTGGTTTCCTTTCAGATGAGCATATCAAAGATTATAATCCTTATTTACTATATTTTAAAGCACTAGTTACTTATTTTTCTAATAAAAAGTATCCTATTATTATGCCTATCATGTGTAACGTCATGAATAATTATAAGGTTAAATGTGTCGACCTCCATGAATAAGGATCCATCAAACATATCACAATAAGATTCAATGAATCCAAACATTGTATGGGATTTAATCCACTCAACATGAATCTCATAATTTTTGAAAATGAATCTTCTAGTGAGTAAGAGGATGATTCTTTAGACAACAAAATGGGTTCCATACTTAGCCTCTTCATATACCTTGCCCTTACCAATCTTTTTTTTATGAGAATTTTATTATTACACTTGATATCGCATATCTATCCTTCATAAAGTGGGATGAAAATGCAACACCTTAGCTTGATAATTTTCATAATGATGAGTATATTTATAAATTATTAAGAATAAGGGGTCAAAATCTAGTAGGTGATCACAAGAAAGAGTTTCTAATTTAGTTGGATGATTCAACATACTTTTGGGAACATAAAGTACATCATAATATTAGTTTAGCTTCAACATCAAATTAGACATACTTTGAGGATAATTTTCATCTTCCTTTACCAACCCAAAATTAAAAAGATTCCTCAACTCTCTTTGTTGAATAAACTATTGTTGTGAAGATTGGTACCGAAGAAGATCCTCAAATTGTTAAACTTGCAATATCACTAATTCAATAATAAAGGGACATATTTACACTACTTATTCATGAATTATTTGATGTATTCACATGGTCTTATGAAAATATTCTAGGTATTGATCCATAAATAGTAGTACATCACCTTGTGGTACATCCAGATGCCAAACTAATCAAACAGTAACTCTAAAAGATGCATCCTAAAATTGTACTAATAGTGAAAGAGAAATTGAAGAAGCAACTTGATTTTGGTTTCCTACACCCTATTGATTAGTCAAATTAGATATCCAATATAGTAAAAGTATAAAATAAGCTAGAAGGAATTAGAGTTTTCACATATTTCTATGACATTAATAAAGCATGTTCAAAAGATGATTTTCTATTGTCCAACATAGACACGATCATATATTTAACTATAGGTCATGAGATGTTATATTTGATGGATGGTTTTTTAGGCTATAATCAAATAAAAATTTCTAATAAATATGAACACAAAAATATATTTACAACACCATGGGGAAAATTTTACTACCAAGTAATGCCTTTTGGTTTTAAAAATGTTAGATATACATATCAATGGGTGATGATTGTTTTTTCCATGACATGTTTCATGACATCATAGAAGAACGTATTGATGATATTATTTATAAATTTAAATCTAGAGAAGAACACCCTAAAGTTCTTCATCATATTTTTTAATGCATGAGAGAGTATAATATGAGATTAAATCCTAATAAATGTGTGTTCGGTACGACATTGAGAAATTTTTTAGGTTTCGTTATTTCAAAATGTGGAATATAAGTTGATCCCTCTAAATTTTTAGATATCATGGATATGCTTCCACATAAGAATCTTAAATAAATTTACAAGGAAAAATTCAAGTAATCAAGTGATTTATATCCCAACTTGTAGACATTTTTCACCCTTTCACATTTATGCTAAATAAGGACACTCCTTTTACTTAGAATGAAAATTTTGAAAATACATTTAAAAATATCAAACAATATATTTCCAACCCACCAGTACTAATGCCATATATTTCTTATAGACCTTTTTTATTATATATTTCAAATACTTATTTTGCATTGGGGGAATTATTAGTACAACATGATGATATTGGAAAAGAAAGAGCAATGCACTACTTAAGTTAAACTTTGATATATTATGAAATAAACTATTCTAAAATAGAAAAGACACGTCTATTAGTTATTTTTGCCTCTCAAAAGCTATGACATTACATGATCAACAATCAAACCAATATTATTGTTAAGATATACCGTCTTAAATATATTTTATCCAAAATTGATATAATCAAAAGGATGTTTAAGTGGGTTATGATTATTAGATATTTTTATTTATAATATGTTAATTGAAAATCAATAAAAGGATACGTCCTAGTAGATATTGGATAAATCATCAATAAATTATAAAGCACTTCTTATTGCATAGTTTCTAGATGAAGCAATAATGTCCATAGATGAGTCTATAGTTTGTCAGCTATTCCTTAATGGTTCCTTTACCAATCATAGATCATAGAAAGGTATCTTGTTAGTAACAAGATATGGGTATTGCATTCCTAAGGCTTTCAAAATTTAATTCCCATTCACAAATAACATATCAGAGTACTAAGGTCTTATATCAGGGGTCAAAATGAAAATCCAATGTGGAATCCAACATCTTCTTGTTTTTAGTGATTCTAAACTTATTATTAATCAGGTAATTAAATAATTTCAAGCCCATGATGATAAGTTGAGCCCTTATAAGTGAATGGTGGATAGTTTAAGGTTGTATTTTGAGTACATTAAATTTGAACAAGTTCTAAAATTAAGTAATATGGAAGTGAATTCTATGTCTATCATTCGTTTCATACTTGATTTAATCACAAAGTATAATAAATTCCTTGTTGAATACTTAATGCTATTATCTTATGATAAACCTTATTAAGAAATGGTTTATGAGGTGGTTGGTCCCACTTCTCCCTGGTACTCTGATATCTATACTTACTTTAATAATAATACCATAGCATCTAACTTATCCCCTAATCAATGTAAGTTATTTATCCAACTCACCTCTCATTACAACATCCTTATAACACCCTACACTATAGAAGATAAGGAAGAACTCTTATATGATGTTTGAATTCTAAAGAATCTACTTTGGAAATTACATAAGTCCATGAGGGAATATGTGGGGCACATTTGAATAACACAATCCTTGTAAATAAGCTTCTATAAGTAGGTTATTAATTGGCTTACAATGGAATCTAATTCATGTGCCTATGTTAATAAATTCATACCTTGTCAAAAACTTGGGAACCTTATTCATAACCCTTCACAAACTTTACAACTTATCATATCACCTTGGCCATTTTTCACATTGGTATTAGACCTTATTAGAAAGATAAATATTATTTATTTTTACACACATAAGTATATTATAAAAAAATAGTGTATTTTACCAAGTGGGTTGAGGAAATGCCCCTTACCTATGCCACTAGAAACCATATTTTTCAAATTTATCTAAAATCACATTGTTTTCCACTTTGGTATTCATTCCATTCTCATTTATGATAATGAAAAATCATTTAATAATAAGGATGTTAAGTCTCTTTTTAAAACCTACCATATCAAACAAAAGTGTTCTACAACTTATTACCCACAAATATCATAAAAATAAGTGTGTGTCTATACAAAATATATAGCTGAAATATATGTATATATTGATAATATCATCATCAAAACACCATGTCATGTCTTACCTTATCCCTCTAATGGAGTGTCTAGTCTTGGAATTGGCTAATCACACTATGGTGTGCCTCATGGCAGAACTATCATGCATGATGTAACCTATCCCATAGATCTATCTAACTCTATTAGCTACAATGATCTCCTTGACATAGATCACCTAACAAAATACTCTCTAAAGGATGGCACCATCTATGTATATGGAATGGCCTCGTCATATAAAATTTTATAATAAGTGTCTTACTCCATCAAACTCATAACATTGTTAAGTATATAAATTTATTATTGTCCCACTAATACTACCTCAGCATTTGCTAGTTCTATCTTATATGTATCTTTCTCTCATCTAAAGTTTTGAGTCAATGATGTATAATTAGGAGTCTAGGTCTCCATGTCATGTGTCACAAATATAGATATATTCTCTATACCATCTCTCTCCATCCTATCAATCATAAACTATATCCTATTAAACTCAATCTATAATCATCTAAAATCTACCACCTAACTACCTCTACTATAAAAAACACCATACAATCTAGATATCTCCATGTATTACACTAAAATATTCCCATTATGAATTTAGATCTCCTTGTGAAGTCTATCAATTAGTGTCTTTTCATCCTGATATCTAGATGTTCATGAAGGACCAACCATATCTCTTATATCTACATGTGTATCATGTGCTCAACTCATCACTATGTCTTCTCCATCCTTATCACCCTCGCTATCAAAAAAAATTAGTGGAGTATCCTCTCAAAATCTCTGCTTTATATCCAATCGCATGTATATATCCATATCCACATCAACATCTACCTCCTAAAAAATATTAACATCCTCAATATTTTTAATGTATATGTCATATAACTAGATCATCTCTATAGTAAGCCCTCTACCTTGTACCCATGTATATCCCCTCTTTCATATGAGAACCCTCCTAATCCAGGTTCCCAAATCTATACCTCAGGCTACCTAATCAAAGTCACAACCAATCTCTATCTCCATGTACATGGATATGAACATGGTGTAGTTAATATCAATAGCTACTTTTGAGCCCATAAATACACATAACCATATACTACTCCTACATCAATAACATCCCTCCTATCACTCAATATCACTGTCTAGAATTCTGATCAACTATGGTATACTATCACTGGATCAATAGTCATGTCACATTATGTTCTCTCCCTCACTACTCATGAAAATATGTGTGGACCTAATGGAATGTGTTTTCTAATACCAAACTACCTCATCACCCTCTATTGATTATATATCTATATAATATAGTCATGTGTCCCAATAATATAACATTGGATCATCATATGATCCATATACAAGTCATACTGAGGCCACTAAAATATAATCTCCTTGTATGTATTTGAGTGATTTAGTCATGACAACTCATTTATCGACATCTTTTAGAACTCAAGATCACCTAAATGTGGTTTATGAGTACCAATAATCATATTCCTTTCATATACCAATGGATCATTCATAGAACAAGTGATCATGCGACCAAATAGCCTCTCGATCATGATGTGTTCCTAATATCATACCTATAATAATGTAGATGACCCATTATCCCTCCCATCAGTATACACTGCATGGTTTAAGTTCCTATATAAGTGTGCTAATATGCATGGCTCCCATGAAAATTTCTCGCCAATCTCCATCACATCACAAATAACATCTAATAAACCAATCAAACATAGTATACTACTCTTGGTAGGTATCATAATGGCAATAAAAACAACCATAAGTGCCATGGTCAAGGAATCTATCTCCATTTTGGTTCAATACTCAATATACACTCTTCCTCTCATAACCAAAATCAATCTATCACCAAATATCATATATAGTGTAGTCTCCTATAGACCTTGCCCCCAGTATACACATTTCCCTCATATAAGAATACTTTGAATTTGATATACATCCTCTAATGTCACCATGATCTTCCCTATCGATAGGTGAAAAGTATTTATCTTTCTATGACTTCTGTTGATAAGTTCTTTCAATAGAGCCTTATATGACTGAATATACAACATATGTGCAATTTAATATAACTCAATAGCCTTCTAACCCTAAACTTGTATAGTTAGAAATAGTAATACCTCCTATAAAATATGTGCTTTAGGATCAAATTATTTTTATTTATAATCATAATAAACCATCTACCACTACTTTAACACATTTAAAACACCAAAACAATGTAAATCAACTTTTTTTATCATGTTTTTTTACACCAATCCTCATTGTGTGTATTTATCTTTCTTAATTTCTTATTTTCCTCTTAAAAATCATGTTTTCACCACTCAAATACACATTTTACCTACTCAATTTTTCAATTTCAATACTCACTCTTTCAATTTCACATTACCCTATTAAAAATTCCTCTTAAACTAATTTCACATCTCATTCTAATGTTTTTAAAACTCATTCTCAAAAATTCACTACTCTATTTGATGATTTCACAACTGCTAAACTGTGATTTGTATCTTCTAAAATATTTATAATTCTCACTAATTTTTCATCCATAATCTATGAATTCACTATTACATTTGATGAATTATTGTTTGCTATAGCAAATTCACAACTTTTGTTGCCAAATTTTTAGATAGTTCATCTATGAATTCATTTTAGTTTACTTTAAGCCTTAATAAATGACCATAAATGAGAAATATTAATCATAAAACATCACTTACTATATTTTTGATCCTCTCAAGTCTTTTATGTCTCCTCACTCACTCTACATGGTGTTAGTAGTGTGGAATGTGGTCCATTTTTTTGGCAAGCTCTCAGAGCAAATATCCTCAATCAACTTCTCCTAGCAGATAATACTCCAAACAAAAATTAATAAATGAATTTCAAACCCCTAAATCTTATATTTATGTGTTCAACCCATTCAAAATATTTATAACCCCCATCCCTTGAATATAACCAATATTCATATATTTTCATACAAATTTCATGATAAGATCAATCAGATTATTTTAAATTTATTTTAATCCCTTAAAACTATCAATCTTTGTAAATTTTTTAATTACAATTTAAAAACCAATATATTTTTCCATTTTTAGATCTGTAGGTCATATCGCTAGGATATATCATTCCCACAATCACTCCATTGACCCATGCATCATAAGATAACACTAAGTGTGCAATATTTGATTGCTTCAATGTATTTTTTTCCAATCTATACTCTAGTTTTCATCAACTATGGGCAACCTATTTACCCATACTTAATTCTTGTAACTGTGACATCGATTCTAATAATTTGATTTTTTGCTAATTCAAACCACTTTACCATTTTCTTATTTTCATTAATTTTGAATTATTGTCCATTTTATCACACAAAACCTCAAGGGGGAGTCATCACACTCATTCTATTTCATTTTAGGAAAAACAATTCTTCTTAATCATCAACACTATATTTTTGGTTCTATTTTTTTAAAACACTATTGATTCACAACACTATTTCAAAGAATGTCAAATGTAGACATATAAATTACATTTAGAGTTAAAATTCACCTAAAACCTATTCATTCTTCTTCTTAATATAATTCATGACATCTTCCTCTAAATTCAAATAAATCAATAAATACAATTAATCAATTGTGCACACTTTTAAATCTTTATTTAAATGTTAAATTTATATTTTACACATCACCCAACATCTTCCACCTTAATCTCCTTCACATATTGACTCATCCAAACCAAACCCACAGCTTCCTTAACGTACTTTGAGCCATACTTTGAGTTGTCATTAAGTTTGACTCATTCTTGGTGACTCATTTAACCATTTCAATTTTTCTATCAATAATTTTAACTTCTCATCATCTTCATGGATGAGGACTCATTAGATAATGTAGATTATTTGGATCATCTAAAATATCCAAATAAGCCTCCACTTTTGGATCTTTCCTCCAAAAATCTATAAATAAGCATGAAATCCATCACTTTTATCATCCTAACTTATGCTAATGAAGTGTCATCAAAATCACAAGTGAATCCAAAGTGAATAAAAACTACCAAATAAAAATTTACACTAAAACACTATCCATTTTACCTTGCAATGGAAGAGTGAGTAATTTTTTTAAAAAGATAACTAATTAAATATATATTGTAATGGAAGAAGATTTTGAAACCAAGGTACAAGTTTTTGCTCATTTATTTTGTTTGTAGCCCTATATTTTATATAATTTAAATTAATATTTATTATTTTATTTTACATTTCTATATTTGATTCTATTTGGTAGAACAATCTATAAAATTTCCTATCAATCTTAATAGCTAAAGTTCTCCTCCATTTGGAATAGGGAAGATATAAATATATATAAGATTGGGATGGGGAAACCTCATCTCTTATGTAAAGTATAAATTTACATGTCCATAAATAACATTGTATGTTAATTATCATACATAGTATGCATGTATATAATTATTTGCATATAATATAATTATTCAACTAAAATACTATAATTACATGTGTGTGTGTGTGTGTGTGTGTGTGTGTGGGTGTGTGTGTGTGTGTGTGTGTGTGTGTGTGTGTGTGTGTGTGTGTGTGTGTGTGTGTGTGTGTGTGTGTGTGTGTGTGTGTGTGTGTGTGTGTGTGTGTGTGTGTGTGTGTGTGTGTGTGTGTGTGTGTGTGTGTGTGTGTGTGTGTGTGTGTGTGTGTGTGTGTGTGTTTGTGTGTGTGCGCACGCGTGCGTGCATGCATGTGTGCACTAATTAAATTAGGAAATATAAGTTCAAACTTATCTAAATCACATAAATACATATTAATTTAATGTGGTACTGATGTGGAACCATTTTAAGAAGAAAATTATGGGGTAACAAAGTAAAACTAAAGTAAATGTAATTATTGTCTCAAATTGAGTCACATTTAAAACAAGCACTATCACTATAGATACACCAAAAGTTATTTTTGATGTAATCATACTAGTGAGTATCAAAATGGGATCATATGTTGGCCTTGATAAATTAATGTATGAATTTGTCAATTCATTTAAATTGATTACTTTCACTTCATCCCTTATCTATTCTTTCCATTTGAATTTCATAACATAAATTTCCATGGATTTTACTTTCATGTGGATTCTTTTGAATTTTCTTGTGTGCCTAGTCTCAATAATGTGACAAATGTCTCATTTCTATATTTTTATACTTGGAATTTGTGTCTTTATTATCTACTTATATAGATGAGGGACATGTGTCTACATATCTCTATTCCACTAGTGATTGAGATATGGTCTATTGTACTATGTTCCTTTTCACCCAAGGTTAGCAGGATGAAGATATGTGGACAAGTCTCATTGTTCCACTTCATGTGATAATTAGTATTAGTAACTATATATGCCACCTATAGGTGTATGGGATGGTGACACATGGATGGATCTAAATAATCCACTTTTCTAACATAGTCTATATAAGGAACACTACCCATGTTACATTCAGGTTAGTGGGATGGTGATATGTGGTTGATTATCGGTGATTCACTTACCTAACATAGTCTATACAATGAACACTATGAAATTCATCTTAGGTTTAATTGGATGGTGACACTTGGAAAGATCCCAGTAATTTACTTTACTAGAATAAATTGCATTCTTCATTTAGCCACTGGGTGAGTGAAATGACATTGTGTGTAAAATTATATGAACTATAAGATATATCATAAAATATTTGATCATGAAATAACCTATTTAATATAAAACATAGGCAAAAAACCAATAAAAAACATAACATGTAATCTAATTAGCCATTAGACTCAACATATGGCATGTAAATAAAATCTTTTTTGAATTCACAAGAAATCAAAGGAAAAATATAAATCATGCATATGGATTATGCACAACTTCGATTCTCCTTATCATAACTTCAAAACACATGATTTTTTTTGAAATAACCTTATGTTTATGCTTGTTCAAATTCTACATCATAGACTTCTGATTTACTAGACCTAAAATTGAGATATTCAATCAATAATGGGTCTATATTTTGATTCATAAATAGTGTGTATGTGTGTTAGGCCACAAAAATGGAGACTCATTTGGGAAAATACTCTTGAGTATTTGAGAACCTAGAATATTAATAATGCACCATAATAAAACTTTAGATCTACTAAGAAATGAAAAAATAAACCAGGCCCTAAAAAACACTCCTACTTCCCCATGAAACATATTAACTCTTTCCATTCCTTGTTTTTGAGTGTGTGATTTTTGGTGAAACTAATTTACTCTAGTTATGAGAGTTTTAAAAAAGACCTAAATAATCACTATAGGTTTTGCTTTGACATCAGATTTTGTAACCAAATAGTAAAGGAATATTAGGTATTGCTTTTTTGCTAGCTAAGCATCCATATCCTTGATAGAGATACCTATTATTCTACTCAAATCCTTTCTCTAGTTCCATATAGGTGTCGATAGACCTCATAGATATTAATTGAATTGCTCATCTTATATTAGTTTGTATGTTGCCTTTTTTTTGAAAAATAGATGGAAGGGTTAGGAACCACCATTTACTATGTGTATGTATAATAAAACATATTTTAATCAATATTACCATGTATGTATATATCAATTTAGATGATTACTATCCCCCATCCCTATTTTAGCATGTAATAGTGTAGTTAATATTTGGAAATAGAAAGCATTTATAAAATTTATATGAATATATTAGAGTAAATTTAAGAGGTCCATTAAACTCATTCAATCCAAGTAGAACCTAATTTAGTCATAACACATACCTAAATCCCAAAATCTCACATACTTTCATAAAAAAATGATTTTGAAAACTATTTGTGCATCCTTTTAAATTTTCCCCTTATTTCTAGAAAGTCCTTTATAAATCCAACATAAGAAATAAATTGGTTTATTATAAAATTTTATAAGACTAATATAGAAAGTAAAATAAATAATTTAATAAAGGCAATTGTATAATGTAGGAAATATAATTTAATAAAACAAGAAAGACTGGTCTAGAATGTAGGAAATCTACACTAAAAAGCAAGAAATCTACTGAGACTCTAGAACAATAATTCTAAACAATGTTGGGAGGGTGGGTTTAGAAAATTTGAGTAGAATGTCTCCCACTCTTTGGTCAAATCAAAATTATTATAGTTAAATTCATCAAATTTACAATAACATATTTGTATTCCTTCACCAATTATTTTAGTTTCTTCCTCTTAAATCCCAAACAATTTCATGCATGCATTCAACATAATCATCTTTGTTAATTAAAAAATTAGAATGACCATTGTTATATACAAGTTTTACCTCAAATTTTTATTAAACATAAACAAGGGATTTATTTACTAAATTTTGATGAATATAATGTTTGAAGCAAGAAATTCAACAAATACTAATTCTTTGAAATTTAAGTCATATTATAAATAAACATATTATTTAGCTTCTTCTTGAATGTGTTGATTATGATCTTATAGATTTTAAATCTATCTATATTCACCATCATCTAAAATTTCTTATTCCTCTTCAATTGTGTCATAAATGTTTCATGATTAGCTTGTTCACACTGAAAGGCTTAAATTAGAATAGTGATAGAATCCTGAGCTTTTATATTATTTGGCACAATACTCTGAAAAGATAATAGATCCTCCACATGACCTCTATTTTTACATGATAACTAATTATCCACTTGAATAAATTTATATAATTAAACATGAAATTATTTGTTATTAACATTCTCATAAAATTTGAGGTTAATGTATATAAAGCATACAAATTCATATATAAAACCATTGATTTAAAATGTATATGAATAATTGGTATTTTGTTGTAATTATTCTAAAATTTAAAATTAAAATTCCTTATTATATCATGAGGTCCTCTTTTTATCATAATAAACTATTTTTGAAAAACACGAGCATCAATCATTTGACCAAATTGAAGAAAAAATTGATCTTTAAAACTCTTTTGACTAGTGATAGAATTATTTTCCAATCCTAAAAACCAATCATAAGTTTATTCCTCTAAATTAATAAGAAATAATCTACAATATACATTTAAATTTCACACTCGAAACATTCATATCAATCTTGTAAGCCACAGGGTATTTTTCAATAGTTCTTTTACTATTGTTATTAAAACTATGGATAAATATAAATGGATCATATGGTAATTTTTTTTGAATACCTAGGGTGTTTATGGGTTAATTCAACAAGCTAGGACATATTTTTTATTTCCAATTTTTTTAATTTTTTAAATTTTATGATTTTTAGATTTTAACAACTAATTGAAATAAAATGATGCATTAAATTAAAATTGATCAAAAAAGACCCTCCTTCTAGTGCCAAATTCATGTTGATGAGGGTCTCATAAATGCCACAGACATCATGCTTTTCCCCTTTTATTTTAATATTGAAGATTAATCGTTCCAAGGCACGTGTTGCATCTATGCAATTTTAAATTAACCAAGTGGTGGAAGAATAGAATGTGACCTACATATCATTAAGGTAAATTTTCCCAAGTAGTAAAATTAACATCCAAAAACATATATTTACAGTGATTATATATTAAAATAATAAGACCTCACAAAAAGAAACTCAAAAAGAAGGAAGAGTATAATACAAAAGAAGACACATGTAACAAAAAAGATGAAACATTTTAAAGTAATCATTTGAACTAAAGGTTGGAAAATTAATTATAAACAGTTATCAGTTTCAAGATCCTAATATCACACCAATAATTAATCATGACTTGAATTCCAAGAAAATGAAAAATATAGTACACTTAAGCATATATAATCAAAGATTGCCACATTTGTAAGATTGTGTTTAGTCATTATATAGGGGGATTATGACTAATACATAAAATACATTTATATCAAAAATAACACAATGTGAATAACTATATTGAAAATTCAATTCATGCAAAAAAAAAGAGACTAAGATACTAGAATGACATAACTTCTTACAATATTCATAGGTTTGTAGAATACAATCAATATTCACACATGATGAATGACTATAAAATAATTTGTATAATTTGTTAATAATATTAATATCTAAAATTATCCTCCCTTTTGTATAGGGAGGATACAAATATATATAATCCTAGGATGAAGATGCCTCATCACTCAAGCAAAGTCTACATTTACATCTCTAGAAATAGAAATGTATGTTAATTATCATCCAAAAAATGCATGTACAAAAGTGTTTGAACCAAATTGAATTATTCAACTCATACTTATCTGAATCATGAAAATACATATGTATTTAAGTGGGCATTGATATGACACTTCTATAAAAATAAAAAAATTAGTCAATAGCTATATAAACTAATGTATATCAAACTATTATTGTAAATTGAGTCACAAATAGAATTGGTACAATCAATATAGATATGGCATAAGTTGTTCATGATGTAATTGCATAAGTGAATATTGGAAGTGGCACATATGCTAGCCCTAAGAATTGAATCTATTAATTTTATAATTCATGCAAATTTATGGATTTTTCCCATACCCTATCTATTATTTTGATTTTAATTTTTTTAATGTTGATTTATATGGATTTTATTACCATATAAATTTATTTACCTTCTCCTAGGTGCCTAGTCACCATAATGTGACATATGTCTCTTTTTTATTCTTTTAGGCTTGGCATTTATGTCTTTGTTATCTATTTATATGGATTAGAGACACGTGTCTATGTATGACTATTATGGTTGTATCTGATTTATGGCATACTATAATTTATTTATTTTAGCTTTGGGTTAGCTAAATGATGACACATGGACAACTCTTGTTGCTCTAATTTCTTAATATAATTTATACGAGTAACTCTATTTATTTCACCTCTAGGTGAGTGGTATGGTGACATATGGTTGGGTCTCAGTGATCTACTTACCTGGCATAGTCCATGAAAGGAACATTGATAATGCCATATCTGAATTAGGATGATTATGACATGTGGATCAATCTCAATCATCTACTTACCTGGCATAGTCCATACAAAGAACACCACTAAAATCACCTCTAAATTAGCAGGATGGTGACACTTAGCAAGATGTTATTGATGTTCTTTTCTAGGATGACTTATGTTATTCATTTAGGCTCATGGTGAGTGGAATTACATCACATGAAAAATGTAGATGAAATCTAGGATGTACCAGGAAATAATTATGAATTGAATACCATGTTTAAAACATAATATAGATAAAGAACCAACTAAAAACATAACATGTCATCCCAATTATCTATTCAATCTAAAATATAACATGTATATAAAATCTCTTCCAAATTGAAATGAAATAT